>NC_051175.1:100570758-100593258 GCF_013339725.1 Rhipicephalus microplus | reverse complement strand
TCCGAAGAACAATCGTTTGGTTATACCAACGTTTTAAAAAAAAAAGAAACGTTGGCTTTTAATTACAAGCATGTTCGAGAGCCACTTCCGGTTAGAATCTATCGTAATTCTCCCCAAAGGGCCCATTTCATTAATATATCGGTGTTTTGGTAGGTAAAACCCCTGAAATGATTATGACTTCGGCATGCAGTAGTAGCTCGCACATGTGGCACGAGGCAATTACGTTGAGGCACCTAGTGCGGCGCGAGCGGATGGGAGAGTGGGATGAACAGAGGAGAGAGAGCGAGCGGCGAAAGTAGGAGCGGTGAAGAACTGCCCCTACCCTCTCCTACACTCTCTCGCGGCACATGCTCCGTTTGCTAGGGGCGAGGATAAGCACGCGCGCCCCCGCAGCTGTTGCTATGGGAGTGGGAGAGAGAGAGCGGAGAGATAACACCTGCTTGCGCGCGGATGCCGTGGACAACGCCGGATGCCCGACACAGTCCTACTTTCAGTCGACTGGTTACCGAAGCAAAATATAGTTATGAAAGTAGAAACACGTAGTTCCCCGAAACGCACTCCGCTTCCTACTTTAATCGGATTAATATAGATGCATTAGCCGAATACCCACATAGAAATTCACTGAAACGAGTTGAAGGTTTTTTTTGCTGTGGGCTTCACAGAAGAAAGGATAGTAGAGCAACTGAGAAGATAGCTCTAGGGCTTGGTAGTGTGTCGCAAAAGCTTCGACGGTCGTGTCCAGCTGCCGCGCGACGAATTGTACGCGCTAATTAAATCCCCGTTTGCCCACCGTTTCGCTTTGGCCGCTGTATCGCGGTCTAAAGGTCACGCCGCTGCCTCAGGCAGTTGATGAGTTTGATCGCTTGCCCATGACGTAAACGAAAGACCGGTGCAAACTATATTTGTGACATGCAGGTGAGTAACAATGCTCAAGTTTCTATAGAAACGCCGATGCACGCAAGTGATGCAAGCGCCCTGTTGATGGAGGTCAAAAGCAGTATCAGGGATGAGTTGGACAGTTTCGCACGTTGTAACTCGTCCTTACAACGCTTTTTACTGCTACGCAAGTTGAAATTTGTTTTGTGGCGTGAAAATTGAGTAATGGTTTGCTTGTTTTAACGGTTGGAGAGGAAGTGCACCAGTCGACCCAAGCCTTTCGCAAACACCATGCACTTTTGAAAAAAAAAAAAAAACAGGACGACTGTCCAAGGACTCCTTCTACCTGTCTTTTAAGCCTGCAAGTGTGTGGTGATAGTTTTTTGAAACACACCTTCAAAAAGACACTGAGTTTGCGTGTCTGGAGCAAAATTTTTTGGGGGAAACAACGCAACGCCAAATAGGAGGCTGTATCCATACAAATAAGGCAAACTGGGAACTCGTGGCCCCGTGTGATATATATATCCTTTACATCGATGACAGCCCTTACCGTCCTTCAAGTTGTTTTATGCTCTTGAGAGCACCTCATCATTCTTAATGTCCAAATTAGTGAAGGGTTGCAAAAGAAATAAAAAAAAAACTTGTGGAGCTCGCTTAGACACACCTATGAACTATATTTTGCGCTAAGGGCTATACTCGAACACACCAAGAGTTTTCTGAGCCGTACTCAATCGGGCTAGCAATCACGATAATATTTTTCGATCAAGCTCACTGGGACTCATACATAAAGTGTATTGCCCAGCCGCGGTGGTCTAGTGGCTAAGGTACTCGGCTGCTGACCCGCAGGTCACGGGTTCGAATCCCGGCTGCGGCGGCTGCATTTCCGATGGAGGCGGAAATGTTGTAGGCCCGTGTGCTCAGATTTGGGTGCACGTTAAATAACCCCAGGTGGGCGAAATTTCCGGAGCCCTCCACTGCGGCGTCTCTCATAATCATGAGGTGGTTTTGGAACATTAAAAACCCCACATATCTATCAAATCTCCAAAGTATTGCTCAATCGCACTCACCAAGACTCACTGCTATAGACCTGAGTCTGAGTGAGTCGACTTAAAAGTAAGCTTGCCAACCTGCATCCTTTGGATTTTGGGTGAAGGCAGGGCGGGCAGACGTGGTCGAGCGCCTTTTTTGTGCTCTCTATGCAACGGCGAACTTCGGGGGTGACACTGAGGTAGAGGCATGATGTGCCACCCCCTGACGGTGCCACTCACTTGTATCACCACTTTCGACTGCTGACAGCATCCCTTGAAGGCTGCTCGGTGCAAGCGCGAAGCTTGAAACCCGCTAAACTGCAGCGTTACGTGGCTAGCAAGACTTCTCTAGAAATATCACACTGACCAGCGCACACGTGAAACCGACGTTCGATCTGACTCTATGCTGCATGAATTTTGGGTGTTAAGCATTGACTGGAATGTTTGTCATGTCTCACACTGTAAGCCAGCGTTGGTTATCGACACATTTTCAAGGGTGCAGGTATCGCACCCTTGAAAAATTAGAAAGTGACCCTATTCAGTTTATTCAGAATTTAAATACAAGTGATACAAGTGCATGTGTTATGTACAAATACAGAAGGAGGTCTCAAAGTCGCGAGACTGTGAGTGAGACCTCATATAAAATCATACATGAGGGATACAACGCTATAGTAAAGAGCGGTAAGGAAAGAAAATTTAAGGTATACAAAATGTACAGATAAGCACGAAATAGCGAACGTAAGTTATAAAAAATGTACAGCTAAGCATGCAAAAACTAACACGAAAATGCAATAACATTCACTCTGTATAATATCAAGCATTATTACGGTAAGGAGAGAAAAATTAAGATATACAAAATGTACAGATAAACACGAAATAGCGAACATAAGTTATACAAGGTGTACCGATGAGCACAAAAAACTAACAGAAAAATGCAATAACATTCAACTCATATAATATCATGCATTAAGAATTTAATAAGTGCGAACGCAAGCCTTTTTTAAACGTTTCGAGGGATCTATTTTTGATCTCCAAAGGTAAAGAATTCCACAGGGAAACAGATGAAAATTTTGTGGTAAACTTGCCATAATTAGTCCTAGGTTTGGGTAAAAGGAAGTTATTAGCCTTTGCAAAACGAGTCGATGACGCCTGAGGAAACTGACTTGAGTGCAGTAAAGGAATCGGAAGTTTTCCATTGTGGAAGGTTTCCTACCGCATTTTTAAAGCAGCACGAACCACAACTACAGGACTACAACACGTCAGCAACGGACACAACCAACAGCTGTCTAAGAAAAAATTGCATTTTCTGATTTCGTATCGCAGTTGGAAGTCACATTAGGCAACAATCGCCTTCTTATGCAAAAAAAGATAGATATGTGCGGTTTAACGCCCCAAAATCACTATATTTCGTAGTCTGTGTGATATCAGAGCCCTTCATTTTACATTTGAGTGTAAGAGGTAATTTTCTAGGACAAATAGTGATGTCCTTTCTATTGTTGACGCTTACTACTTCACCTTAAGTTACGCACCAATCAGTAATTTAATCTAGAGACTCATTTAAGCTTCTGAGTGTCAACACCACGCACACAGATGTGCAGAACCGGGTAATCAGCAAATACACACTTTCACGCCTTCTTCTACAAAATTAACAATATAATTGATATAAATAAGGAACAGTTGTGGTCATAGCGCTGACCCTTGTAGAACCTCTAAGTATTTTTCAATTAAAATACAGTTAGTACTATTATTTGCGACGTATTGTGTACGATTGCACAGATAGGCCATAATCCAGGCTATTCTTTTGGTTCAATAGCAATAGGCCTAAATTATTGATGGAGGGTGGGAAAGGACAGCGGTTAATCCTTTCTTTCCCCACCTCGTCCGGAGGAAGCTGCGGTACTTCAAGTAAACTTTATTCATTTATTCTCGATTAACCCGAAATGCATTATGCGACCATATGCATTTGAGAAATCAATAAATATAGTGTCAATCAGGGGCTTATTGTTAATTCCTGAAGCGATGTCGTTAGTGATCTCTAGATGTTGTGTTACAGTATACAATCATATTTTTAGAGCCCTGCTGCATTGGACATTTCCAGGAATTGGGGACATCTGACCGGGGCGCCGTCACTCGGTGCCAGGAACGGCATTCCGCCATAACTGAACGGGAAATAAATAAGAAAAAGTTATACATTTCCAAAAAAAAAAAAAAAAAAACCAAGTCATCAACAACGATTACGGGTTATATGTAGCAGAGACATTTGGCGTAATCGCAGCATCGCACGACAAATCATGTAGCTTCACAGGAAAATTCAACGCCGCCCATAGAAACACATGGGACGCCATTCTCAAACAATAAACACTCTGGGAACCCACGGGATTTGTAGCGTGGCACTGTAACTTTACCAGACTGCTCAAATAAGTATCTGCCTATAGAACCGGGAGACGCTTTTGTCCTGCTTGGGCTCCATGCCTGCAGTATCTTGTAAATAAATCTTGTAAATAACTGGCTGTTTTCGTCAGATTTGATTTTTTTTACCTATTGCCCGTTCAGTTACGGCAGGCCGCCGCTGTGACCGACGACAGATGGCGCTAAGCGTACATGTCGCCAAATCTTCGTCATGCTCAAGAAATTTTGTTCTACGTATTATGAGCTGTTTCCTGCCTCCATTGAAATGAAGCCGTCACAGCCGGGATCCGATCCTGTCACCTTCGGGTCATCAGTCGAGGGCTATAGTCATCAGACCACCACGCACACACAAAAAAGGCCCCATCGCGTAACAGTTTTTAAACCAAGATTCCCAGGATAATATTCCCCCGTTTTCATAGGGGCAAGACTGTGGGCCGCTCCCACGTTGAAGCAGGAAGTCCAAGCCTCACCGCCCGTGTCGTGGGCCTTTTTGCACAGCCTGGAGTTGGCTTTTGAGAAATTAACGAAATTGTTTCTCCGTCGATTCGTGGGGCGTGTGGAGCTGTAAAGGTGCTCCCAGAACATCTGCCCGAAATCGCTAACGGCCCCACAGTCGGGACATAGAGGAGAAATCTCCGTATAGTTTCTAAAGACTGAGAGTGTGGGATATTACTTGGGCCTCAGCAGTCACAGCTTTTCGGCCTCGCGAGATTTTGATGTGGCAAAAAAAAAAAAAAGACCTGCAGTTCATCTGTTAGTGGCTAGTGATATTGTTGAAAGTAGGTGTCCCTGAAGTGGGGTGGGCTCGCCTCCGAAAAGGCTGGGCCAAGCACGTTGCCGGTCCTGTCTGGCCAAGGAGGATATTTTAAACTTGAAATAGTTCTTGCGTTAACCAAATGTGTAGACATCGCTCAGTGTTACGCACTACCCACATTGCACGCATTGCACTTCCTTATTCACAGGCATGGCCACTAGATAAAAAAACAGTTTTTTATCCAGCGGCTGTGGTACAGGACATGCTGGTACCCAAGACTTCCTCAAGTGGCCTCCTAAACTAGCATGAAACGTGAAAGGAGTATTTTCGGTTTAGTGCACGTAAAGGTATCGATGCAAAGAACACACGCAGCCTACGAGACTCTTGTGTATTGTTCGAGTATTCAGCTATTCGAAAGAACGCTTGCATTTGAAATTGATGAGTAACGTTTGGGCCTACTGAGGCTCGCTTTGGGGTTTCTCAGAGTTAGCAGGTACATGTACTCGCACATGCGTGGCTTCTATTAGCAGTAAGATCATTACTTACCCACTGGTCGTATATAAAACGCTCATGACATCGCTGTGCATTTATGTAAATAGCTTGCACCATATCATCTGATGACCATATATATTTACACGATCGTGAAGTTTTCACATAGTGTATATACATTGTAATGTCTCCCATAGTAGAGTACCAAGTACTCTAAATCGTTAACCACTTTTTCTAAACACAGCATAGTAGAGTACCGAGTACTCTAAACCGTTCACCACTTTATAGGGGCGAAGCTCTTAAGCCGTGGGTCATGCGTCCCCTAGGTATGTAGTAGTAGTAGTAGGTAGCCACCTCTCGTTTAGTCCTTCGCCCCGCCGCGGTGGTCTAGTGGCTAAGGTACTCGGCTGCTGACCCGCAGGTCGCGGGTTCGAATCCCGGCTGCGGCGGCTGCATTTCCGATGGAGGCGGAAATGTTGTAGGCCCGTGTGCTCAGATTTGGGTGCACGTTAAAGAACCCCAGGTGGTCGAAATTTCCGGAGCCCTCCACTACGGCGTCTCTCATAATCATATGGTGGTTTTGGGACGTTAAACCCCACATATCAATCTCGTTTAGTCCTTCGAATGTCCGCTGGATGACGGTAGTTGTATATGATGTATATATGATGAAAAAATGTGAGATGGCGGTACTTGGAGTGTTCCCTAGATGGATGGACAGTCGTACAGACAGACGCAGAGACAGACGAACTGACAGAAGGATGGACGGACGTACGGACGGATAAGGGCAAAAACGAACGGAAGCACGGACGGACGGACGCGCGAACAGACTGACGGACGCTGCGCCCCACTCACCATCATTCATTCCGTGCATATGCTGGGATTTTTTTTTTCTAAACACAGCTCAGAAATTTTTTCATAGTGCCAGTTCACCGGGACAGATCAAAGCTCTCCTATAAACCGCTCTCTAAATCGTTGAACATTTATTCTAAACACACAAAATACATTTTTTTATACGATATAACAAGGACAGCCTACTACTCTCTCATAGAAGAGTACATGGTTCTCAAAAGCATGATAGATTTGTTCTAAATACATTTTACAGTTTAATCAATAGTTCAAAAAATTACTCCACATCCCCGAAGTGCATGCTGATAATAGAGCGAAGCGAGGACTTGAGGTCCATTGTGTCTACATTGGACAGACAGATCAACGGACAGATGCTTGGACGGACGAGCAGGACAGAGTACGGGTCTTTTTTAAACCTGTATGCACTCCATGAACGCTATATATACGGTATATGTAACAGCGGTGTTTGGGTCCGACAGGAATAAGAGCTATACAACAAGGAATGTGTCAGCGGATATCATGAGAGCTTAAAAAGTTTTGCTTTTTTACACCCAAAAAGGAGCCTATACTATCCAGTTTATTGTAATGTGTACTGTCGTCAGTCTAGACGAGTGTTCGGTTCTAATTGATAATATTATACGAGTCTACAGGTCAGCACTTGAACGCGTGTTCGTTGGGAGGTGCCATGAAAACGCCTGATTGTGCGAGCGGTATGAGATCCGGCGTTTTGTTGCGGCATCATGCAGACGTCTTCTTAAAAGCACGGCACAGACCTGTACTCACTCCTGCGTTATGTAGGTCATATAGAGCGCTAATGCTGCTAATGCTACCAGTTCGAACACATCCAAGATGTCAAGTATTGACAGCGACGTCAACGCGACAGTGTTAAACAGCTCGTTTCGCTGAAATGGCGG
Source organism: Rhipicephalus microplus (assembly GCF_013339725.1). NCBI lineage: Eukaryota > Metazoa > Arthropoda > Arachnida > Ixodida > Ixodidae > Rhipicephalus > Rhipicephalus microplus. The sequence goes on along the minus strand of NC_051175.1, from coordinate 100,585,942 downwards.
GGTTGGCGTCGGTGGTTGTGAGCGAAATATCGGCGTTTTCGATTATGGATGCACGCGTTGTCCGGATGGACGGACGGAGTACGGCTTATTTCTAAACCGCATGCGAGCTACGCACGCTCTGTAGATGCTATCGCGCACAGATGTTTCGCACCTGCGCTTCGACTTGGCACGAAGGCGAGCCTCGACGACAATGCTCAGACATAGTGTGACGCTAAGGTGCTTCTCCTATCATCATCATCATCATCATCATCATCATCATCATCATCATCATCATCATCATCATCATCATCATCATCATTATTATTATTATTATTATTATTATTATTATTATTATTATTATTATTATTATTACCATCATCATCGTCGTCATCATCATCATCGCCGAAAACAAAAACAAATTCAGCAGCTGTGTAGTTTCACGTGTAGTCTTGGACGTGTATAGGGGGCCATTCGCTAATTCACAAAAGGAATAATTAAGGCGCTGGAGGAACTCCACAACTTTATTTGCAGTAGGAATTCTGATACAGTTTGGAACGACGAATGTTACTCGTACAGACGTTCGTTTCCGTTCACCATATTTGAGGCGTCCACCGAGAACTGAAGCCCGTTAGCTGTTGAAAATGCGATGCGCATGAGCCGCTATTGCACTATCGCGTTTCACTTTTGAAGCTGAAGCTGAGGCCTCCTCGAATTATTTTTTCTTTGAGTTAGGAATGAGTCACGTGTTGCGTGCGTAGCGGACGTCAAGGGGATGTAACTGTAAGTAAACTAAAGATAGGAGCCATATCTCGACGAGAACAGGACGGCAAATAAATGAACACAAAACCGAATAGAGAAATTACAGCACTTTTAGAGTGAAATGCTGCCAAGCTGGGGTAGGTAAGGTTAGAATTTTTTAAAGGAACGATCAACTTACAGATCAACATGTCTGATATGGCAACGACTATTAGACAGCGCTCGAAAGAGTCTATCTTTCAGGTATCGGGCTTCTATGTTTTTATAATCTGTCGCATCACCTGGCAATGTCGTGAAGTCTCATAACCATCCTGTTAGATGCAAAGTAGCTTTTGCTCGGGGCTGTGTCCGTCCCTCGGTGACCATCCGCTCACTCACCGCGCATGCGCCAACTCTCCCCATTTCCTCGTGTGAGTGTGATGAGGTAGGAAGAGGTGGGGAAGAGGAGGTTGCAGAGCGCTGCCTCCACTTCGTTTCCCCTCTACCGTTCATCTCTCCGTCACAGTGGTGCATTCGTATATAATGTTGCACGTGCTCGCTCTGTTGTGCTCGTAAAGGCGCTGGGTCGTCACTTTTCGGCAGACACAAATGGGAGGTGGGTAACATAAGTGGTACACAACACGTGCACAACTCACCACACAAATGTAATATGCACGGAAACAAAGAAACTACAAACAAACAAATGGAAACGCAAATGAACGCCAGTGCTGCTCCGCATCCCCGCATGGTTTGCTTTAGTGGAAGATTTAATTTCTTCACTTAAGGAGTTAGGCATTCCCTCTGCAACTTACAGCTAAGTAGCGAAGCATTCCGATTCAGGAATGTCCAATAACCTTCCCGGTCGAAGGAGTCAGCGCACGTCAGAGGGTCCTATTAACCATGAGCCTTGTTCCTCCATTTATGTCCTGCTGACGCGGGCTAATCTAGTTGCGCCGATACATTCCTCAAATGCTCGTTCGAGTCGATATCTGCCGACTGTCGATGTCAAGAACGCTGTAACGGGTAAACGATGATTTCTACTTGGATCTAGTAACGAGCTCTCCTCGAGGGGTCGCTGACATAGCAATCACGATTGTAACGCAATAATGGCAGGACATTCACCTCACGAGACATGTACAGGGCACCCACGGCTGAGAGAGAGAGAGAGAGAGAGAGTGAAAATGGGGAGGAGAGGGAGGAGCATTGGCCGGGAGGTAAGCGAGATGAGCTTGTGGTTTGCAACCTTGCGCAGAGACATGGTAATATTACGAGCGGAAAAATACATTAGGTTGTCAGCCATCAATAATCGAAAGAAAGTATCCAGCTGAGATGTAAAGCAGGAGAGAGGTCGACAGAAGTAGAATATTCACAGGTGGAACTATTAGCTGCAATACAGAAAATAAGGGCTTAAGTGAGGAGATAAAAAAAAGTCCAGCAACTGGATAAGAATCAACAGTTTAAGTGACTCTCAGAGGTCACACTGTTAATAAAATTTTCAATAAATAACTTCCTCACAACTGTTTGTAAGATGGCGGATGTAGTGCATAGGTCAATAAACACGCAGTACGATAAACTTCAAAATGAACAAAGTTGAAATTCAGTGGAAATTTTAGAACAAGTTAGTGGTTCATTATACTGACAACAGTATAGCAAGGAACAAAAAGTAGTATCGTCCGTGTTTAAACGCCTCGTCTGAGTTTCTTATTATCGGTTGTCCCTTGTTGAGCTGTTGTTAGTATTTTGCAATGCAGTCCTTATAATTAGCCATACCCTATAACAGAATCGGGAACGCTATCTCAGAAATTATTATGTCGACATTCGTCCCGTGGTGAAGGCTAAACAACTAAAAGAGAGAACTGGTTATCTTCTCTACGTAGTTGTTCTGATAAAACACGGAGAACACCAGCACCGATATATTGACTTGATCGAGGACCTCCAGTCGACCTTTACAGACAGTAGAGACGTTGACTCGGCATTCTTCCAAGACGTCCCTGCTTTTTTTTTCATTAGGATTTCATTGTTATTCAGTGTGCGCATCCATGCTGTACCAAATAGGTTATATGATTAAAAACATATAGTAAACATAGTGTCTGTATAATTTTTGTCTGAAATGTTATGTACATTGTATGATGCAGGACATACACAATAAGCAAATTTGTATATATCTTCCCTGATATTTTATCATTATTTGTTACTTTCATTATTTTATATTTGGCAATGGTGTAAAGGTTGCTGGATTTTTCTATGGCTTTTTTGGTCGCGTCCATGTAATCTTCGGTAGTATGCTGTTATCAGAATGTTTCGTAGTTATATATATATATATATATATATATATATATATATATATATATATATATATATATATATATATGAAAAAAAAGGTGTTCTTCGATCCAGTGGAGAAATACCAAGAAGTAGAGGACGGGAAAAGCGAAAACTTCTTTTTATTTTTCCTACGTTTCATCGGGGACCAGCCCAGCCTTCTCTGCTTCTTGGTGTATGTATTGTTATGGCGTTTATTAGCCGTCACACAGCGAGTATACACAATGACGACAGTAACGGCCAAGCAAGGACTCTCAGCGCGAGCGGAGTCCTTTTTGCGTAGACCCTCTAGAAAGCACTTGAGAGTTCGACCCACTTCAGTGTTCGGCGGCTTCTCTACAATTACCCCGGGGTCGAAGAGGGAGCCGCCTGGTGACCTAACAGCTTGTCACTACGAGCGGATCATAGTAAGCCTTCAGGCGCTCCACGTTGACTATGTCACGCCCGCGACGGCGCATGCCCGAAGATTGTTCAATTGGCTCGATAGGATAGTTCACTGGAGATGTGCGCTCGATCACACGGTAGGGACCTTCATACTTTGGGAGTAGTTTGGAAGAAAGGCCAGCTACAGATGTCGGAATTGAGAGCCATACAAGGGAACCGGGAAGGAACGTGGGCTCAGAAGTGGCGGAGCCATCACGAATACTCTTCTGCCGCTCTTGCTCATGCGTCGTAAAAGTCTTCGCAAGCTCGCGACACTCTTCAGCAAGCTTGGCGGTCTCGGAATTAGGTGTACACTCAGATGGATCCGGCGTGTACGGGAGTATCGTGTCGATGGTGTGTGATGGGTGCCTTTCGTACAGCAAAAAAAAAAAAAAAGGTGAAAAACCGGTCGCGCTCTGAGGGGCGGTGTTGTAGGCGTAGGTGACGAAGGGCAGTATAGTGTCCCAATTCGTGTGGTTGGCGGCGACGTACATCGAAAGCATGTCGCCGAGGGTGCGGTTAAAGCGTTCGGTCAGACCATTCGTCTGCGGGTGGTAAGCAGTAGTTTTGCGGTGGACAGAATGGCTCTCAGTAAGAATGGCGTCAACGACTGCTGACGAGAAGACACGGCCTCGATCGCTGAGAAGCTCCTGGGGTGGGCCGTGGCACAGTATGAGTCGATGCAGTAGAAAGAACGCAACATCATACGCAGTAGCCGCAGGGAGAGCGGCGGTTTCGGCGTATCGCGTTAAATGATCTACGGCAATGATGTCCCAGCGGTTGCTAGATGACGTCAGAGGGGGTGGTCCGTACAAATCGATACCTATACGCCCAAACGGACGGTCGGGGCAGGGTAACGGTTGCAGACCGGCTGGTGACATGCGTGCGGACGGTTTGCGGCGTTGGCAAGCGAGGCAGGAGCGAACGAACTGCTGGACGTAGCGGTACATCCCGCGCCAGAAGTAGCGTTGTCGAATGCGATGGTAGGTTTTGGATATCCCAGAGTGCGCCATTGTGTATACTCGCTGTGTTCCGGCTAATAAACGCCATAACAAATTGGTGGAGAGTGCTACGATCCCCCTCGATGCCCTTGGAACTACACTCACGTACCCTGCAATCTACCATGTCCCATGCAGGGATCCCATGTTGGGATCGATACCCAGCACCTACACCAATTTGTTATGGCGTTTATTAGCCGGCACACAGCGAGTATACACAATGGCGACTGTAACGGCCAAGCACGGACTCTCAGCGCGAGCGGCGTCCTTTATGTGTAGACCCACTAGAAAGCACTTGAGAGTTCGACCCATTTCAGTGTTCGGCTGCTTCTGTACAGTAAATATATATATATATATATATTATATATATATATATATATATATATATATATCTATATATATATATATATATATATATATATATATATATATATATATATAGACGTTGCGAGGAAGGAAGCGCACTGGCTCCGTAGTATAAACGGAAGCGAAAAAGCACGACTAACGAGGAAACACTTTTATTAATCACATACGTTTCGGCTGGTGGGCCAGCCGAAAGAAAGGCCAGGAACTCGTGAGAAGTTCTTTCAGCAAGATGGTCACAGTTTTGAACCGGCCGTATATTGTTATAAGAGGAGCGTCTGCACAATCATCTTACTTTATGTCGAGAAAGCCAATGCGACAAAATGCCGTAAAGATAACCAGCGATTTGACGTAATTCTTAAGACGTGGCTTTATTCATATGTCTAGCGGAAAGGGTTTTGACACGTCTTCGTTGCACCAAATGAAGATATAATTATGAATGCTGTGCACGTTATCCTATCAATTAAAGGAACATCATTTGTGGCAGGAGGATGATCTGGGCTTGTGCGAGTATTATAAATTGTTTGCTCAAAAATGTTTGTTCTTTATGTCTGCGTCTGGCACTATTGTGAGAATTGCAAGTGGGAGCACGCTTGGTGAATACCGATGTAGCTTACTTGACCTCCGAAAAGTTCCAAGTATCGCTTGAAGCATACTTCAAGAAAAACTCGAATGGCACTGTCAGAAAAAAAAATCAAAAGAGCTGACCCTAATCCCAGGCTCAGAAGAATGGCCGTGGAATTCGCACATCGCACTGAATACACCTGTTTGCGTTGCTTGGGTTAACATTATTCTTTCGCGTCGTTACCGAAGTGGATATGAGAGGTCATCTGGAAAGAGGTGCGCGGCTGGAAATAAATGCTAGCTTGATCATATTTCTCACACCACAAGCTGAAGAGAGGCTTATGAAAAAAAGTAAAGTTGTGTTAAAGTGGTTAATACAGTGTTGGAATATGATTTTCTTATTTTGGCGGTAACGCCCTTGCGAGCGCTCAGAATGAATGAAGGCCCCACGTGGTTGAGTAATTATGAACAGCTCACCACTTGGAGGACAGAAAAGCTTATCAAATTACCCGCTCGAGTCATGTGGTGTGGTATAAACTCCGCTAGCCCGTTAAGCTCGCATGTTGCGGATTCAATCAATTCCCGCGTGGGCCCGTTCCCTTCTGTTTTAATGTAATGCCTGGAAGTCCGTTCGAGTCCGAACACCAAGGTGGAGAATAACGAGTGAATGAACGAGATAATCTACGATTCGATTCATTCAATTTGGTGTGCCCCGCAGCGGTTGTATAGGGGCTAAGGTACTCGTCTGCTGACCCGCAGGTCGCGGGATCAAATCCCGGTGGTGGCGGCGGCTGCATTTCCGATGGAGGTGGAAATGTAGGCCTGTGTGCTCAGATTTGGGTGCACATTAAAGAACTCCAGGTGGTCAAAATTTCCGGAGCCCTCCACTACGGCGTCCCTCATAATAATATCGTGGTTTTGGGACGTTAAAACCCGCAAATCAATCAATCAATCAATCAATCAATCAATCAATCAATCAATCAATCAATCAATCAATCAATCAATCAATATATTCTACTTAGTGTTGCAGCCCGTTGAAGGGGTCTGGAAACAGAAGGGTAAAACATAAGCGCGTCGGAACATAAACCATCTGTATGTTTTCCTGAAAAGCTCTTACGAAGTGCTGCCTTTATATGAAAACTTATTCTACAGTTGCGGAGGTGTCACGCAATGCTTATCCCGCTCATACGCCGAATTACCTAAAAAAATCAGCTTATTATGTCGTACTCTACGGCCACCCAGTGAGAGATGTGTCTGCACTGAATATATCATATAGATCATAGCAGTTGCGCTTCGTTCCGGGCGTGTCACTTAGAAGGTCACGCGGTTTATTGACGCAAACTGCTGGTAATATAGTGGCTGTCTGTTCGTATCGGAGAGCGCGTCAATGAGGAATTCAATAATTTCAGCTCATGCGCCCTTTCATTCTACGTTGACCTGGTTTCATCGTCTGGGCCATGTCGCTTTAATCAGGCTAAAACTAGAAGACAAGTTGTAGACAACGGGTGTATGACTAATAATGTATGTATAGCAAGTCTAACGGAAAATGGGAGGCATCTGTCGTCTGTATGAGAAAGATGCCCAAAAGAGCTTGCAGCTGGCTGAATAAAAACTAACTTCTAAACCGAATTAAATATAGCGGTGCTCAGCGAAGTCCGTCTTACTGTTTAGTAAGATGTACTTTGCTGAGATTGACCTAATTATGAAATCTCGGTCTTCCAAATTCAGTAATCGATTGACCCTAACCATGGCGCTAAAAACACGATTATTGATATGTCGAAGTTGTTTCTCTAGTAACAAACAAAGCACATCTTCTAAACACTATTTCTATGCAGTTGCAAGCGGCGAAAGCTTATCATCCAGGGAATATCTGTAACTTTCCGTGTTGGGAGGTAAGCGGTTAGCATCGCGACCAACTTTGGTGCCTTCTTTTTTTATTTCGATAGTGTGTAAACTTCACACTGACCAATCGACTTGCGTCTATAAATTCTCGATATGCTTGTTGTACGCAATATATACCGAGTGTCATCGTCGAAAACACTGGCGTAAATAAACAATGGCATTTCTTACGATCCTGTCGGTAACTGCGCGTGAAAAATCGGTGACACGCCAGTATTTATTAAGGTTTAATGGCACAACGCTCATGCAACGAGAAAAGTGGGAATGGCGCTGCAATTAAAGGCGAAAAGAAGTTGACTATAGTCAGCAGCTGAAATTAGATGTAAATGCACGATCACTGGCATAAACAAAGCTGTCCGGAGAGTAAAACACCTAGCATAAAATTGTAAAATAGCCAGCTGCAGCCTGAGTGAAGAATGGTTCATAAAAAATGGATATCGAAAGGTGCAAAAGTGCAGCACGATTAATAATGAGTGATTAGAAAAAAAACAGCTTCCAGCATATTTGGCATTTAGTTTTTAAATATCAATGACATGAAAGGTCGCCCTGTTTATTAAATATAAAAAGGTAGAAGTAATGGGTTGTCCCCGAACGTATGGCATAGTGCAGTTCGACAGGAACGGTCGAACTGCACTGAAGGAAAGGACGCCAACGCTGCGCGGAATGCTCAGCAAAATCACAGCAAAGCTCAGTAAATCACAACGCACAGCAAAATCACCCTCGCAGAATAGGCTTCGCAGAAACAAAATTTCTACTACACGCCAGACAAAGTGCCAACCATTTGATGTCTATTTCTACCTTCTTCGAAATCGTGTTTGCTGCATCAGTTGCACGAAAAAGAGAAAGAACACTCGAATATGGCCGGGAACGTTTATTTTGTTATTGCACATCACTGAAGATGCGTGCAATGGCATATTTTTGTTTTAGTTGCTTCTTTCAGCCTTTTCGCAACCCTTGCGAAGCATTCCTGCTGGAGCCCTTTCATTACGCTGTCTCGATAGCCCGTCGTGCGGGCAATAAACCTGTCATACCAAACCAAGCCTTGTCATCAGGCGTCCTCCAGACATCTAGAAAACGCGTTCCTCTGATTCCCCCGGCAATAGGTTGCAAAGCTAGCCCTTTCACGAAGATAGAGCAGTTGATGAAAAGTGCATAGACGAGTGGAAGGCATGTCTTCTCTGTCCTGCACCTTCTAATGTTCAAGTCGACTCTTCATTTACTTCTATGGCATGTCTCTGAGTGGTGTTTCTTCAGGATTCCCGCCTTACTCTTGTTTTCTTGAGATTCGTTACCACATTACTCTCAAGAACAATCTGCGATGTCGCTTCGGCGTCGTCTCACGATCGGACAATAGTCAGTCGCGATTACTTGCGCTCCGTCGTACTTTTTCCCCCTCCCGGGATTCCCTCTCAGCTCTAGTATTTTTTGCCATTCTTGCGGTCTGACATTATTCGCCAAAGAAACGGACTTATCTTTATTTTTTATTGCTTGAATGTTATTGGCAGAGTAGTATAGTCATTCCTGCAACGCGAGTTGCACTCGATACAACTTGTGACCACCCTCTCCTTTAGCCCTTTTATGCCCTCTCCCATGGCCTAGCCTTCTAGGGTGCTTCGCGGTCATGAAAGAGAGAACCCCTCATGCAGTGTATCACGACGGAAATCATATGAACTAATTGTTTGTGCAGTTGTATAAAAATCCGTGGGGCGGCATCTCGCATTCTTCGTGTTCACAATATTGGCTGTCATGGGAAAAAAATGGCAGCATATACACGGGGTGAATGATGGAGAGTGGAGCGAAGAATCCGTCCATACATTCGTTCTTGCTTCCGTCCGTCCAAGCGTCCGTCTGTGTGACTGTCCATGCGTCCATCTGCCCGTCCGTACGTGCGTCTGCTCGTGCGTCCGCACGTATATCCATGCGTCCGTACCTGCGTTCGTCCATGCATCCGCCCCTGCGTCCGCCCTTGCGGCCATCCGTCCGTGAAGCACTCCGTGCGTCCATCTATGCATTTGTCTGTGTGTCAATTCGTCCATCTAGTCAACACTCCAAGTACTACCATCTCGCATCTTTTCACTAAAAAAAACAAATCAAATGTTTTGCATGTGGACGCTTCGAGGTACAATTTTAAACGGTCAGTTGCATCAGTACTTAGTAACGACAATTGCACGGGGACATGTGCATCGACGTACACGTCTTCGATCGCCAAGGCGGAACGCTTTGCACTTGCCCTTGCAATCAAAGCGCAGGAACAAAGATATGAACCGCAGACAACTATCATTTCCGACTCGCAGGAAGCGTGCCATTTCTTTTTAAGAGGCCGCCTTTCGATAAAAATAAGCAAATTCTTAGGCAGGATATTGACGAATAAATAGAGGCTGATCCGGTGTGCAGGACACGCAGACCTGGAGAGGAACGAAATTGCCGACGCTTGTGGTCGAGGGCTCACAAACCGAGCAGAGCTTCGACAGCACATTCAATCCTTTGAAACACTTTAGGAGGAAGCTATCGAGGAGGATAATGACCCATCCAGAATGGCCCATCGCGAAAATCTTGCTAACCAGCGAGGCATGCGACATAAATACAGCCCCCCCCCCCCCCCCAAATCATTAGAAGGGGAGGACGCGATTGACCTCCGTAGAATTCAAACGGGAGTCTTTCCCAATCTTCAATGATTACACAAAATTTTCCCAACGCTGTATGGGCATGCGTGTTCGTGGTGTGGCGGCTCGCCATCGCGCTACCACATTTAGTGGGGATGCCTAAACCGACCACCAAATTTAGATACCTTTTTAGGTCAGTACAAGCTTTGTAATACTTTCGAGCAATGGGAGGCACAGCTCGCCAGCTCTGACCCAGAGGTGCAGCTTGCACTTCTGCGTCACGTCAGGCAGGCGGCGGCAGCCAGTGGAGCCCTGGACTTCGGGCCCTACTCATCAAGCTCATGACCCCTGTCCCAAACCCTTGCGAATAAAGTTCTTCCTTTTTTTTTCCTTTTCCTTCATCATATGTGCGTCCGTCTGTGTGACCATCCGTGCGTGCGTCTATTTGTGCGTCCACACGTCCATCTGTGCGTCCGTCGCTGTGTTCGTTCATACATCCGTCCATGCGTCCATCCGTCCGTGCAGCCATCCGTGCATCCATTCATGCATCTGTCTCTGTGTCGGTTCGTCCATCTAGTCAAAACTCCAAGTACAACCATCTCACATCTTTTCATCATATATTCCCCATATAGAAGCACCACCATTCATTGGACATTCCAAGTACTAAACGAGAGGTGGCACGCGCACACTTTCTTACGGCTTGCGCTTCTTGTCTACTTCCCACCGTTAACCACCTCGAGTTCATGGTATAACTAGTTCACTGTATTCACGGCACTGTGATACAACGCTCGCTAAACCTTTCTTAAACAAAGGAGGTTACGCCCAGCGAGTATAACGTAGCAACCCCTTCTTGTCAGATAGTGCTCAATGTACATGCCAATCACTGCTAATGGTGAATGAGAGACAGGAGAATTGGGCTTTTAGTGAACGCGCACGCTGCGAGTTTTTTATTGTTAAACTACGCACAGGAGAAATCTCCCACCGGCACCACCTTGCAGGTCAAAGCGTAAGACATGTTACGTACTACGACGGGGGACGAACGGGGGCTGCTTTAAGGAGCTTCGCCCCTGAGATACGGTGTTTTGACATAGCGGGTGGCCATTCATGGTGCTATACGGACAATCAATGATGAAGCGTCACTGCAACGCTTCTGCATTCACTGCTCTGTGACTCGGCGGTGGCTTTGCTTGAAGCCGCAAAGAAGCGACACGAAGGAACAAATCTAACAGACGTGGGATATTGGAGTGGGGAACCCGTCTATCGCATCTACAGGGGAAAATGCTCGGAAGCATGTGTCAGCGCTACCCATCACGTGCCGTCGCATCACGACCACTCCCTGAACTAAGGCAGACCAACCGTGGCCTCCGTGATCGGCTGCCGGTGGCGCGCCGTTGCGCCGCCGGCAGCCGATCGCGGAGGCCACGGACCGACGGCTCCCGTTGAGAAGCGCGCGTATATGCACTGGCATTGAAAGAAATAAAGGAGGCGCTTATCGTAGTCACCGTTATCCTGTTCAAGTGACCTTGGTGTGTGAGCAATCTTTGATATGTCCTTTAACTTACATTAAAAGTACCGCGCGTTAGGCGGCAATCGTTTAGCATTTTTAAATTTAATTTCGCGCACTTTATCTAAAGGCTTGAAAAGGTTGGGCAGTGCAGTTCTTTACCACATATTAAAAATCTCAGTGATTCAGGGTAAGTGATAAGAGTTCTGTATTGAAAATTTTTATAGTCACTATATTAGAGGCCATTAAGCAAATGTGTTAATTGCGAAGTTTGTCCGATCAGAAAAAAAAGTTCTGGTGTGCTCTATATCACTAAAAAGAAATAAAATAGGGGATTTCTCAAGCTTTGCTATTAAGGGATCTACGCGATAGCGCTATTCTGTCCGTAGTGCGCACTCCAACCAATTAGTGCATACTTTTTCTTGTGTTACTGATGTTGGTTAAATTAGGAATTACAATAAAATTTATAAAGCTGGAAGTGGCTTGAGTCAGTCAGGCTTTCCCATATGGCTGCATTTTGTCTAATGAGCCGCATGCTTTAAACCACGAGCAATTATTCACGTGAAATCTTGCTACGCTGCCCTACACATTGTCTTAAGGGAATACGCGCATTTACGCGGGTGGCTTTTGTAATAAGTTGACAGTTTTAGAAGACGAAGTCGTTGCGATAATCCTAGCACTGACCTTCATCATTGACAGTGTGCTTACCTTTGGCCTTCGGCTCTTGGCTTCAGCCGCAGAAACACCTTTGGTGCCGTTTGCAGTTACTTAACGAAAAAACAACAACGAACGAATGCGCCTCTGATTTTCTATTGGGTTATGTATTATTATAGCATTATTGAGGAAGTTCGAACATACATTTTAAACGTGTTCAATGCTACTGTAATTAACAGTCAAGATAAAAACAATACTTCTGGTCGGAACGGTAGAATGCAATTATTGCACTTTTTTATTGCTAAGTACCCCCTTCGCTCCTCTTCTTTAGATTTTATTACGTGAAAGGCCTTAAAATTCATATATAAGGTTCTTGGCTGATCCCCCTGAGTGGGTATGTGCCATTAGTACAGGCATCATCGTCATTAATCCCATGTTATGACGCAGAATGAGAATGTATGCTTGTATTACGCACTATTACTGCGATGTTCCATGTTGCATTGTGTAGCCTGTTTAGAGGACGCGTCTGTTAGTGAAGCACGAATGTTATTTTTAATGCATCCTCAAGGCAGAGCAAGGTATTTTGATGGTATACACTTCCAAGCAGACGCATGACCTTACACTACATAAACTCTCGATGCCCTTTTAGACCCAGCGCGCTGTATGGCATTGTTTTGTAATGCCTGTTGTACATTTGTCGATAGAGTCATTAAATATTTAGTACGCTACGTATATGCTTGAGCTTCATTTTGTATTAAATATGTAAAAAAGGAAAAAAAAACGACGTGTAGCTGTGTGTTAGAACTCCTGATCGCCCCGCAAAAGACCTTGGTTGATCCGTATTTGGACTCGGATATTTTATTATTTATTTCATTCCTTCTCGATTGTTCAGTCATGCAAAAGAGAATTTTTCGCTCACACCAACGACGTCCCCACCGGGGTTTCTGCGAAACGAGCTCTTCAACAGCATGCATGGCATAAAAACTTCTACACCGTTGTTCTGGTCCATGCCAATCAGAAGTAGATATTTTAAAAGAGAATGCTCCTTATTAAACACAAATTATGTGTCCTTTCGTATCTTTGATTAAAATTATATGTCATCGTTGTGCCGTGTGCTAGCGTGGCTGGTCGTACACCGTCACAGAGGGGAATGGCTTGTGAATATGTCTGTCGTATATTGGGCGCTACATTTAGTTTTCTACCAAACAATAAACTCTGTTGATCCTACTCCCTCATTTTGGGAGTGTTGAATTAGGGTCCCATGAGGAAAAATAAGTGGTGATTACGAAACACCATATGCCGGTGTTCAACGCTCCAGTATCTAATTGTAAGCGTTCAAGTCTCCTTATTGGCGTGAAATATTTTTGTTCTCTCAATAAGCGGTTGGTGGAACTGGCTTCAATTAACATCTCGTTGTCGTCCGTCACTAATGTCCCGGTTAAGAGAGCCTATATTGCAGCGGCACGGTGAGCGTAGTCTGTTGGCTGATTACCGCACGAGCATGACCATGGCTGGCATCGAGATGCAATTAGTGCTGCACCTGGGCCGATATAAGAAAGTTGACGACGTGGTTTCCTCACCCGCCCTGATGAGATGACAAGATAATGGACGCACGAAAGTCATTACGCTTCTTCTTAGAAAACTCATAACTGCCAGACTCTGTAACTGCTGAGAAAAAAAAAAGCTAACTACTAAAAAAGACGCTCTATAAATGTATCGTTTTGTTCGCATTGTCAACAAGACGAATTTTATTACCTTTTGTAGGAAAAAAATGAAACGATGCAGTGGGTGATGAAGGAGTAGGAGTACTAGATAACAAAGTCCGGGGAGATTAAACAATTTAGTACAACCGATTTGCTATTCGGCACAGGGGGGCAAGAAGGAGAGATTGAACGATGCAGAGGAAAAAGAGACAAAGACATTACATAACACAACACACACACACAGACATGTCGACAGAAGACATCACAGATGAAGGCGTTGAAGCCTCTATGAAGCTTTTCAGCAAATCGTGGTGTGTGGATAGACCACGATTAGCCCTGTCCGATAAGCAGCTTGAGTTCTTGGAGGACGGCACACACCGTAGGCAATAAGTAATTTCTGCGAAGCGATGCGGGCTTTGGTAAAGCGTGGTAACTATATGTTTTATCGGCAGTTTTATGTTTTTGTTGTGTTTTCTTAACTTATGGCATAGCAACTATTGTTTCTCCGTATGTATATATATATATATATATATATATATATATATCTATATATATATATATATATGATAGATTTCCAAGTGAACATTTATTTGGTAGTCGGTGCTTGTACATTTCCTAGTTGCGCGCTTGTATTTCAGCTAACGTAAAAGTATACTTCTGAAGGTTTTTATTTATATAGTAAGAAACAATTTCACGTCAAAATACTGAATGGGTGGTGTCCTTTTGTATGGAAGATTTCTAACAATTGGCCAAAGTGCCAAAAGTTTAATTATTTTTTCTACCACTGTATGCTGTCTGGCCATGTGAAGGTGGTATATACTAAATTAACAAAGACTCCGAGATAGTAAGTACTTGAAGTACGGATCAATGTTGACATAAACACTAAAAAAAAGTCGTAGGTCGCTAGATAGATAGATAGATAGATAGATAGATAGATAGATAGATAGATAGATAGATAGATAGATAGATAGATAGATAGATAGATAGACAGATAGATAGATAGATAGATAGATAGATAGATAGATAGATAGATAGATAGATAGATAGATAGATAGATAGATAGATAGATAGATAGATAGATAGATAGATAGATAGATAGATAGATAGATAGATAGATAGATAGATAGACAGATACGCTCAAAGTCGCCGAAGCTCGCTAAGAAATGCTTCGCATTTAAAACAGTAGAATACGAGCCATCTGGAAGAGGCTGTTCAAAAAAAACGCTGTTTACGTCAAGGTTTGGATGGAAGCCTGTCTGATCGGGCGGCATCATGATGAATTGTGAAAAATGAACGCCAACGCTACGTGGAATGCTCAGCAAAATCACAACGTACACGCTCGCAGAACGGGATTCGCAGAGACCGCTGTAAGTTCTCTGTACAAGCACAGCCCTGAACCTGTAGCACCAATTGTTCAATAAGTAAACTGCCTTCTTA
>NC_051175.1:100383258-100565758 GCF_013339725.1 Rhipicephalus microplus | reverse complement strand
CCCGACCAGAAAAAGGAGCCAATGAGGGATTGCAACGACCTGGTGATTCGTAATGGGCGCTGTAAGACATGAGCTATGTACCATGCACGGCCGCAAAACACCGTCTGTGCTAAATAACTCCTTTCGAGCATCGGTAAATCATACTCTTGTGCTTCCCGGACGTGTCGTTTTACATCTACGACTACTAAATTCCACAAGGAGGCTAATATGCCGTAGCAAGTATAATCAAGGCCCAGAATGCGAATAGAGTCACTTTTTTGAAGACCGAAAAAGGAACTTAGACATGCGTCTGGGGAACCAATGAATAAATATCGACATTTGGAAAAATTTAACGCAGCACCAGAAATTGTGCCATACGTTGTATAAAGTCGTAAGCTACGGGATAAACTGTCCTCATTCTTCAAATTCAACGTGATGTCATCAGTAACTGCTGTCACTGTCACGGTACCACTACCTGGAAGAGGAAGGCCTCTAACGTAAGGATCAGCGATTAGCGATTGAAGGAATGGTTCGAGACTGAGTACAAAAAGTGCAGGGGATAAAGGACACCCCTGGCGAACACCACGGGTAACCGGAAATGGCGCTCTCTCTAAACCATCAAGAAACAACGTGCTGCGTATATTTCGGTATGCGTTTCTCAGAAGCTCAACGAAGTTTTGTGAGAAGCCAAATGCTGCCATTACGCTAAATATAAAGCTATGTTCGAGGCGATCGAATGCCTTTTCCTGGTCAAGTAAAACCAAGAGTCCCCGAGCTGATCTTGTTAACGTGTACGCAACTATATCGCGCGTAACAAAGGAAAGACTGTGGATTTCTCTTCCAGGAATAGAGCACGCCTGATGATGACCTATTAAGGAGGGCATCAGGCTTCTCAAACGCCGAGTGATAACTGCCGCGAAAGTTTGATAATCAACGTTGAGGAGCGTTATTGGTCGCCACTCCTCTGGGCGAACTGACGATGGGTCATGTTTAGGTATTAAAACAATTCGACCATCGCGAAAGCTATCAGGAAAGTCAAAGTTCTCGAAACAGCGGCAAATAACAGAGGTGAAAAGAGCACCAATGTTGTCCCAAAACGTTAAATAAAACTCAACAGGCAACCATCTTATGGCGTGGCTTGGGCGTTTCTCGTAGTACGTAACCACCAGTGGCACATACCCGATATAGGTATAACATTTGACCTCCAAGGTGGTGCCGGTGAGAGATTTCTTCTGTGCGTTGTTTAACAATAAAAATAGTGCTTAATGTACATGCCGATGGCTGCTAATGAGAAATGAGAGACATGAGCATTCGGCTTTTAGTCAACGCGCACGCTGCGATCCCCGTTAGCAGCCATTGGCATGTACATTGAGCACTGTTGGACAAGAAAGGGTTGCTACATTATACTCGCTGGGTGTAACCTCCTTAGTTTTAGAAAGGTTTAGCGAGCGTTGAGCCGCAGGACCATGAATACAATGAACTAGTATATACCATGAATGAATTCGAGGTGGTTAAAGGGGGGAAGCAGATACGAAGCGCAAGCCGTAAGAAATTAAAAGCTGAATCCTCCTGTCTCTCATTTCACATTAGCAGCCACTGGCATGTACATTGAGCACTATCTGACAGGAAAAGGTTGCTACGTTATACTCGCTGGGCGTAACCTCCTTGGTTTTAGAAAGGTTTAGCGAACATTGGGCCGCAGTGCCATGAATACAGTGAACTAATATATACCATGAACTCAAGGTGGTTGAAGGTGGGAAGTAGACCCGAAAGGCAAGTCGTAAGAAAGTATGTGTGTGCCACCTCTCGTTTAGTCCTTGGAATGTCCACTGAATGTCGGTGCTTCTATATGGGGAATATATGATAAAAAGATGCGACATGGTGGGACTTGGAGTGTTGAATAGATGTACGAACGGACACACAGACAGGTGCATGGATGGACGCATGAACGGACGCAGGGGCGGATGCATGAACGAACGCAGGGACGGGCGCACGAACAGACGCATGAACGGTCACACAGACGGACGCATGGATGGACGAGTGCTTTGCCCCATTCTTCATCATTCACTCCGTGGATATGCTGCCATTTTTTTCTTTGTTCCATACATGCCAGAAGAAAAAAAAAACAGGTAAGATTTCAAATCGCACTTGCATGTCGAGGGTGGCGACTCGTAGAGTGGCGTGCCACCGTGGTATAGTGGTTATGGCGGTCGAATGCTTAACCGAAGGTCGTGGGATCGAATCCCGGCTGCGGCGGCTGCATTTTCGACGGTGACGTAAACGTTCGAGGCCCGTGTGCTTAGATTTCGGTGCAGGCTGCAGAACCCCAGGTGGTCGAAATTTCCGGAGCCCTCCACTACGGCATCTCCCAGCTCGTTAAGCTCTTGGAATTAGTTTTATTTTGCTTAGCTGCTCAAACACTGAAACGCGTTCAATACATATATACTCCCTGCAAAGTAGAGAGAGGTCTAAGGACACTTCAAAAAGTCCAACATTGCTTGTGCTGTACAGCCATCAGCGCATTTAACACGAACGCTCCGACGCGCGGCCTCGGTTCGCTCAGACTGAGGTCAGCGCCGCCAAACGTTGAAAATTATATGCTTGCTGCAGTTAACAATAGGTGGAGCGCGCGTCGGTTTCACTAGTAAACTTGTTTCCAGTCTGCCTGACCGGCGGGTCAAATCCACTCACTGGGCATCCCGTTTTCGCCGCGTTTCGCTCGTGGCTACGTTACCGCACTCGCCCATGACGTTCGTTGTCGTATACTTATCTCGACAATGAACTTTTGCGTGTGACAGCTTACGCACTTTTCGAATTCGAAATCGCGGCTGTTGCTCAAAAGAAATTGCATGTAGGAAAAGCAGGTCAAACGCACGCTCACGGCGTTTGTAAAGGCTGCACAATAAATAATTCTGAAATGGGGCGGCGTTGTTGATGTTCTGATTGAATAATTTTCAGACATTAAATTGAACTGTTCTCGAAAGTTAGTTTGCCTTTCTACTAGGTTCACGCTGCACGAAAGAAATGATCTTGGGCTGGAAGATTTGTGTGTGTAATATTATCTGAGGTTTATTGTCCCATTACCACAATTGATTACGAGGGGCGCCGTACAGTTCAGGTCGACGGAAATTTCGACGCACATCAGGAAGACGCGACGGGGCAACGAGTCATTTTATGTGCACATTCACACTGCTACTGTCTAGTACGTTCTATTATTGATCAGTATTTTTGTTTTTTACATGAAGACTCAGTATCCTGTTTGATAAGATGGCAATTTAAGCTTTTATGCAATACCTACGCACGAAAATGGCTGTTTGTGTTGCATCCACGGTTCTTCCTTTCTGAGAACGCGCACAAACATTGCACTCCGAGACCACCTCTTCCATGCAGCGTGAACCGAACATGAAGGCACACTCTTAATTGCGAAAGCAGTTCAGCTCACGCTGTCTGAAAATTAATGACTCGGAGCATGAACAACGCCACCGCATTTCAGATTCATTTATTGTGCAACTTTTACGAACACCATGAACGCGCGTTTTCTCTTTTTTTATACATGTGATTTCTTTCGAGCAGCAGCCGTGAATTCAAACTCGAAAAGTGCGGAAGCTGACGCACACAATGGTTCATATCATCGATTCCCACTGTACGTGGGATCTCCCAATTTTTTCAGAGAGAGATCATCACCCCCTCACCGTAGATTTTTTAAAGCTCTATATAGTTACCCATAATACCGGCTCCGGCAGTGCACGTGGTATTTCCGGTTCGGGAGAAATGGTACAAAGGCACCTGAATTAAGATTTGAAGCACGTTCGAAAAACCCGACTGGTTTTAACCGCAACATTCCACTAATTGTGACGTACCTAGGAGTGTTCGCCAGCGCCGCTCATGGCCATGATGGTGAGTGTGGAACGCTCCTTGTGGGCGGTAAGGTGGGAACTGACTTGACATTTTCTTGGTAAGATGTCCCAATAAATCCCCTATGGTTTCCTATCTACTTTGTCTGCTAGTACTATAGAGCTGCGTATAACAAGAAAAAAAAGCTAGGGCCTAAAATTCCCTTTTTTTTGTTCATTCCTGGCAAGCTTCTCATTCAAGCAAATTTCATGCCTTCAGGTATTGCGCGGTGGCGGATCATTAATTAGCTGATACCTCCGTAAACATGGAGATCATGAGCTAGGTGACGTCACTAGTCAGAATAAGTGTGCTACATTCGCCGCCATCACTACGACCAATGCTTACACTCCCATGTTTCTATGTGCAAATGTACACGAGAAGGTACAATAAGCAATACATAAAGAAACATATAAAATATGTAATAGTAAAGCTTGGGATCGTATTTAATAGAGGAGACCTTCAGGTATATCACAAATTAAAATTGCAGTCGTGTCGTTATTATAAATTAGTATAAACAGCAATTAGTAGAAACGCTGCGGGCCAACGGGTTTCACAGAAGCCCTGTTTACGATTGATCTATGCATGGCGACTACGCTCACGACGTATTTACTCTTCATTGTGCTTTGCTGCACCGAAGTATATCGTAAGAACGCACGCATGGACTTGCATAGTTCTCTTGTTGACTCATCAAGTTATCGGTACACAAACTCTTATGTGTTGAAAAGGTTGGCTGTAGTGAGATTGCAACCCATAGTACTCCACGCCCACAAGTAGTGTCTCACCGACACGGCTCTGCATCCTTTTTTGCCGACGGTATGATGGTTGTGAACCTGCTAGGCTGGTGGAACGAGTGTGGGGCCACAGATGTGCAGAACAGGGAACTATAACAAGATGCTGGCGAACTCAACGAGAGGAAGTATGCCGTGCCATTGCCGTACGGCAGTGACGTTCCGGGAAAGGCGCACAAGTACAGGGGGAGGGGGTGGGGAAGGGGCAAGTGCGTGATCAATAAGCCCATTATTCGTACGAAATTTTCCTTTCATGATCACCCAAAATAGTGCCGTCGCGGCAGTGCTGCTGGATATCACGGTAGTTTTGTCACCGTTTCCAGTTACCATACCAAGCGACGAGCAAACAGCAGGTGATCAACAGCAATCGCTTGATCATCATTTGTAAAAACCCCAGAGGAAGTTTTCATAAGAGCTTACTTATACCTCCTTGCTAACGTTTGACCAAGGCATGACTTCGGAATTCCTGCCTTCAAATGCACTCGCGAACGTTCGTGCAGGTCCAAATCAAACTCAAATGGTAGTTTGAGCATTCACCTAACGTGATGCGAATGTGCAAGCCATTGTCCTTGTTTCTTAGCCGATGTATTGGTCATTGTCGCCCTCCTCCGATAGCTTTCTCGCACCTGACGTAGGCTTGCGCGGCATCTGGAGCATTCGCCCTAATTTCTCATCCCGGGCATCTGCTCGCTGTTGTTACTGAATGTGACGTATGTTCGACTACTGAAACAACCCCCCCCCTCCCCCCTTCACAAACGCTCCTCGACTCGACTTTCACCCTTCACTTTACAGAGTTAAGCAGTGCGCCACTGCTCGACTGAAAATGACGCTGTGCAACTCAAGAATCGCCGCAGATTATCCCTGATATGCATGCAGTGACTAGCCGTTGTTAGAGATGATGCTCCCATCGCCTTTCTCAAGTGAAGGTGGAGTGTTGAGTGAAGGGACGTTCTAGAACACGGGGCTCAGTAAGATTGTGATTATCACAATACATCTGTAGATACTTGCGTTGGCGTCTGCTCAGGTACACCAGTCGTCCTGACTTACGTCCTATGCAAGGAAGCTGCCGTCCGATTCAATTAGGAGTTGAAGGAAGCCTCACCAGGTGACATAATGAATTGAAGTTATACACTGGAAGTTTTGTGCCCCCCTCAATAACATTATGCCATAAGTATTTTTTTTCTAATCAGCTCATTACAAGGTGAGAAAACCATTGTTTTGAAGCGTAGCAATGCATGATGAGCGGAGGCAACTGGAAAACCTTGCCGCTCGCCCCACGTAGCCTTCACAAGCGAAATTCTTTCCCGGCCCATTTCTATATAAACATGAGCAGGAGAATCACACGACGCATAAGCATCGGCACATTGTGCGCACTGATTGTCACGAGCGCATGACGTGCCTGAACAGCACCCCCCCCCCCCACCCCCCCCGATGAAGTGAGCAGCGTTGTGGCGGCGTTCTCCGCACTTCGTCTCTGCAGGCTATGCCGATATGCGCCCTCGCCGGCCAGTCGGTTTTCGACCTATTACTGAGCGTAAAAGCTGCGACATTTGTAGGGACACGAGACTATGATAGTGGTGGGCCACGCGAACATTAGAGGATTTTAGTATGTACGGCGCACCGCTATACGGAAAAAAAATGTTTGCGGATACCGGTTTAATGGGTCTGAACTGCGCATGCGCGTGCCTTGCGCGCGTTTACCGGACACTCTCAAACGCCCGACATGCTTCCAAGGTTGCCATTACCGGCTTTCCTTTGAGCCGAGTCAAGTCGAGCCAAACAAAAACGTGAAAAAAAAAGCAAAATAACTACTTCGAGGCCCGCTACCAGCATGGCGCCACGAACACGCTACTCGCCTTCTGACCATAAAATTATACTCGAAGAAGTTCTTGCTCTGAACCCTTTCGAGAATGCTTCGCGGTGGCACACAATCATGAAAGAGTGTCAATGCTACTGCGGCGGTCACTCGTGATGCCGATCACCGTGATGCTGATGTTTTCTTCATAGTTACGCTTGAATCATAGCGCACGTAAAGAAAACAAACGAATTTCCGTTTTGTAACAAAAAATTTATTGTCATTGTCTAATTTTTTTTTCTTTTCAGATTTAGTCAGTAATCGTGAAGACTTTCTACTTTGCGCATGCGCAGATGCGGCGGCCACAGCCGCGAAGGCGTTGAAGGCGTTTTTTTTGGGGCGTATTTTCGGCGGTACGGGCTAAATTTTGGGCGGTGCGGAGTGCCAAAAGCTCGTTTCAACGCTATCCGGCTTGACGCCCTCCGGCAACCCGGTATACGCAAAAACGTACCGGAGTGCCAGACAGACTAAAATCCTCTATTTAGTTGGACAAGGGCGGAAAAACGAGCCTCACTGCTGCAACGTGGTGGAAAATAAGCTTCCTTGTAAGTGTGTCGTCTGGGCCATGCACAAAGCGCGAGAACACGAACGCATCCGAGAAAGAGGTAGGTTCATCTAACGTCTCGCTCCAATTCAGAGTTAAAATTGAAAACAAGAAAACTCTCACTTTCTGTCTGCTGTTTGAATAATGCTGTGTAGCTTTGATTCGTCTATTCAAGCCAGACATGTCATGTCAAATATCGCCTTGTCACGTAATACGTCCGAGCACAGTCACGTCCGGTCACGTCCGAGCACAGTCGTCTACATCACAGGAGCGACATCACAGCACTACCAATTATATAGTATACGTAGGGCCGTTCCATCGGGTAAGACATCCCGTCATTCTCTGGGCGCGAGCCCGCGGAAAGGGAAGCAGCGGTGAGCTTAAAATTTGACCCATTTTCGCAGCGCGTAGCGTTGCGAAATTTAGCTGACGTGATCGAGAACGCCCTGTGTGTGCATCGCGCTCGTCAACTTAAAATTGACAAACCTGATGAGGAGACCTTTAGCAATTCTTACTTTTAAAGAATTTTACATTTTTTTATAGAGGAGAAGCTTCTCAGCTCTCACAATGTCCGTTGACGCCGTTATTGTAGCTTCTCATCGAACTGAAGGACAGGTGTTACATATGCCATACATAGAGCGTTCAAAGGTCGCATATAGCTTTAAAATAGACCGTTCCGAGTCAGTGCATTTGTCCGTCCCTCCGTTTGTTTGTCTATCCATCCGACTGCCTGTTTGTCAATCAATCCGACGGTTCGTGTGTCCGTCCATCCATGCGTCTGTGCATCCATCCGTTACGGTGTGCATCTGGCCGTGCATGCATCAAGGAGGTTTGGAAAAAATTGCTGGAGTGGAAGCTCCCGCAATGCTCTGCCAGCAGTAGCGAAGCCAGGTTTTGCCCTCCAAAAATCTCTCAAACATGCTATTTTCTGGCTGTGCCCACTTAGACATCAAGTGGCTTTGATTTGTCGGTCTAAAGGCTACGTTAATTATATATTAAAAGATGGTTGCTTCCGAACAAATAATTAGCAGAGACTAGTATCAGTGACTTATCTCCAATAAAATTTGCCTTGAATTCTAGGCTTACTAAACAAAACTAGTAGCACAAGGACGCACTTTGAGCACAATCTGACCCGAAAAAGTTTCCACGTTAAACTCGTTGGGCGTGCGAGAAAACGCTTCTTTTCAATTGCCGAACGCCAACAGCTCATCATGCCCCTAGTAAGATGGCTGCCGCAGCCGCCATCTTGCGGTTGGCACGCTTTCGCCCGGGGACACGAATTTCCACTCCGGCATGCATGCATCCATCTGTCCGTGCATCCGTCCGTCCATCTGTCATCGGCAACAGGAAGGTAGACATTATGAACCTTAGAACGTAGCTTCCGTCCATCGTCAGACTTCACAGATCTTTGATAGTTTTTTTTTCTTGAAGAGTACAACTTAAGTTTGCGAAGATTCTAAGCTAACAATAAAGCTAAGGTTTATTATAAAATCTTCCATAGAAACTCTCATAATACAGTTCCGTGCTCCATTTGTTGAGGTCGTTTTACGTTCTATAAAAAGGCGTAGGCATGAAAATGAAACATGCTGTAAGGAAAGGACTTAAAGACGCCGAGGAACGTCAAACCAAAACTGAAGAAGACGAGCGGAGGGCAGGTGGCACGAAGGCGACAACAAGAAATGAAGAAGAGAAGAAGGCACGTGCGATTACGAGGCAACTGTGTGCCAATCAGCTGATGACCAGTGGTGGCCCATAGAGGTGGCGTGCCACGATTGGGCCACGTGTGACCATTACGTGGCAGTAGGCTGTGTGGCTGGGGACGAGCCGGAGCAGCGGCAGACGTGAGACAGCGGGCTGAAGTGTCGGATGCAGGCGATCCAGGTTCCGGCCAGGGAACGCAGCTGTCCACGCTACTGTCGTCCAACTACCAGCTGGGGCGGCATTGCCGGCACGAGTACTGCATCTCGGGGCGCGGCCTGGCCTGCTGTTCTCTTCCTTGCCGAGGGCATCGCGGATCTCGGCGAGGCGTCTCCGCGGTCAGCCGTTCAACACAGCGATGAACGTGGCCTGGCTAATGGTCACGGTTGCGTCGAGCATCGCGTCTCGGCGCACGTTCCTCGCTGGACGGGCTGGCCATTCCCCGCATCGAGCATCGCGTCTCCGATGCGGGTTGACTGCTCAGTAGTCGCACCCATGCCATCAAGCGCCGGTGTCACCAGAGCGTCGCACTTCGGCAAGGGACGAGCGAGATATTCTGCCGGGCGAGACGCGGGCGTGTGTACGGAGGACCATGGAGCCGGGCGAGGATTCAGGGTGGCCGAGGATTCAGATGCCAGGGGAGTTGCTGGCTGAATCGAGGATCGCCAAGCGGTGCCGAGCCGTGCCGAGTGACGCGCCAGCCTCGGAAGTGGGCCGCGAGCTCACGAGCTGTGCACCCGAGGGTACCTGGCTGTGCCCTGGCCAAGGCGAGGAACGCCGGTGAGTGAGCTGCCGCTCCGCAGCTGCAGCGAGCAGCATTTCAGCACGGCACAGACGGTGCTGTGCTGGCCAGAACCCGCACGTGGAACCGCTACGCCCGGGCGGTGATCAAGAGCTTGGAAACGAGGTCCGAGGTCGCGCTGATCCAGGCATCTCCGCCACCGCAGCTCGAGGGTTGAGGCCACGAAGGCAGACGAAGCGGTGCGCCGCTCGAGAGGACGAGTTCCTGGCAGCGTTCCTGAGCCGGACGTGGGACCCGTGCGTGTCGGCCAGGTCGAGCTCCGGTGTGTCTGTTCGAGGTCGAGTCCGTCGGCCTGTACAAGGTCCAAGGACGGGGCCTGCTGAACGGCTCCTGCCTGGGTGCAGTGGCCGGGAGCAGGTTCGTGGGTGAGGCCTACCGGGTGTGGTCCTCGTGAGCCGTGGCCTGATCCTGGACCTCGGGAGTTGCGACCCAGGCTGCTGGGTTGGTCGCGACGTCCGATTCAACGGCGCTGCACACGGTAGCGCATCCGTGTTCGGTCAGCCGTTGCAGCCGTGCCACCTTTGCCCTCGCGCACGTCGACGACCGCATCATGTCGGGACGACGGGGACCCAAACTGCGACGTTCCCATTCCTGGACCAGGAAGTGCACAAAACCGAGAAGAACAAGGTGTGCCTGTACAAGTATGTGTTCCCGCCGCTCCGGCCGCACCCGACGCTGGCCTTGATCGGGCTGCTGCAGCTGCTTGGGGGCGTGTTCCCCGCGCAGGAGGCGCAGAGCCATTGGTTCGCACAGCTCATCAACAACAAAGTGTCACGTCCTTCTCTAGTGTGCAATATAAAGCTTCTTTTGGTCGCACCACATGTTGATGTCAATCCTTTCTCGTCCGCTATTAACAAACATAGTGACGAACGTCGTTAACCATCACACATGCCATTTTAAAAGTGATTAGAGCAAAAAGTTGTACCACGAGTGTTTATGCAAAACAGTATTGCCTGTAAACCCTCGTTCAACTTATTCAATTTTCAGTTGAAATAGGTGTTCAAGGAGGGTTGGTCTGCTCAGGGCTGCCAACTCTAGGGTTATTTCTCTAGATCTAGAAAACTTTGGCTGTATTTAGGGGAAAAGAGAAATTTGTGAACTTCTAAGGAAATGTTTTGTTTCCTCGTGAAGCAGGCAGATCGATGGAGGCATAGACGTTTATACAATAATACTTGTATGTAACTCCGTGGACGGATGGACGTCCCGCCCGCAACCTCGTTTTTGTTCCTGCTTCCTTCTTTTCTCTTTTACACCCCCTCTACACTCGCCCAAAAGCGCTGTGCCATGCCCAGTAGTAATGTCGAAGGCTGCAAGGGAGGACGGGGAAGGTCGCCGTCCCCAACGCTGTGTCAGTGCTCTCCTGTCCCCCACTTCATTGCGGTTAAATCTGTGAAGTCCGTGTTCAATGTCTATTGCCTGAATCCCGGTTCGTACCAAAAAAAAAGGTGCTCTCACTCGAGCCCATCGAGTATATATATATATGTTTTCTTTTACGCCAACCTCCCATTTTCTCGCCTTTCACCCGCGGCGTTATTTCTTTGGTTTGTTGTTTCTTTATTGCTTTCTTTTGGTTGCGAAAGCTGTCACGTTGCTAGTGAGCTGGCCCGTGGAGCGATGTGATTCCGCCACGGTCACTAAGGTTTCTGTGAAAAGTGCAGCCAGTACAGTAGGCTGCATGTATGCGGTTATTTGCACAGCTGAAAAAAAAGTTGGAAAAAAGTGCCTGGTGGAAGAATGAAAGAATATATTTGTAACGAATATACTTGTAACGAATATATATATAAGAAATATAAGAATATATTTGTAACGATAATAGCAATGAAATATAAACAAGATTGCTTAAAAAAACATGTTGCAAGATAGTTATTTTTGTGGTGAGGTGAACAAGCAACCAACATAAATTCGAGAGGGACTAAAGTCTTATGCACTGTCAGTCAGCATTCTTTTGTCGAGTTGCTTAACCAGTGTCAGATACAACAAAGCTGTCTAAGAGCTTGTTGCAGAGATCGCTTCGACGTGCGTGTGCCATTTTAAGTTTGCTGTCAGTGTCACACTAATGTATTTAGAAGGTATGAGACTGGTTCAAACATGATAAAAATGAGATGCGTGTTATGTGACGACATGACTACATGCTACGCTCATGAGGCGCTGGTGGCTGTTTCGCTAGCTTCACTTATACCAAATTTGGCATTACGGGACATGAATGGATGAAGAAGGTATGAGACTGGTTCAAACATGATAATCATGAGATGCCGGTCATGTAACAACATGACTACATGCCATGCTCAAGAGGCGCTGGCGGCTGTTTCGCTAGCTTCACTTATACCAAATTGGTATTACGGGACGTGAATGGATGAAGAAGGTATGAGACTGGTTCAACCATGATAAAAATGAGACGCGTGTTATGTGACGACATGACTACATGCTACACTCATGATGCACTCGCAGCCGTTTCGTTAGCTTCACATGTAATCAAATTCGGTATTACGTGACGCAAACGGACGACATAGGTAAACTGCACATCCAAACATGATGCTCACGACATGCGTGTCATGTAACAACATGACTACATGCCACACTCATGATGCGCTCGCGGTCGTTTCGCTAGTTTCACATATTTCAAATTCGGTATTACGTGACGTCAATGAATGACGAAGGTGTATGACTGGTGCAAGCATGATAATAATGAGATGCGTGCCATGTGAGAACATAAACTACATGCCACAGTCAGTACACGAATGCATTTCGACGTGACCCAGTGTGCGTGCGCACCGGCGTTCGTTTCGTCGCGTCACGCCGGCGTTGCCATGCCAGGCGCAAGTCGTGCCACATACTCGCATGCGCGCGTCGCGCTGCATGGCTTTGACGCATGCGCGTTTCAGCGCGTGCGGCGTCCCTCCGTCACGAAAAGAGGGAGACTCAGTGTTGTCTGGGTTCCGCATCGGCGCGAAATGCAGCATGTTGCATTTCGCACGCGGCGGCCACGCCTGGTGTCAGACGATAGAGTGCTCGAGTTTTGCTAACACAGCGTTGCTGTTCCCAACGTGCGCGCGCGTCAGCGTAACGTTGGAGTATACTGGGCCCTTCGTGACATGATGCGCTCGTGGCTGTTTTGCTTGCCTCACATATACTAAGTTTGGTGTTACGTGACGTCAATGGATGACGAAGGTGTATGACTGGTGTAAACATGATAATCCTGACATGCATGTCACGTAGTAACATGACAACATACCACGCTCATAGCGTGCTGACGGCCATTTCGCTAGCTCCAATTTAGTATCACGTGACGTCAATAGATGGGGAGGGTAAACGACACATCCAAACATGATAATCATCACACGGAAGTCATGTACGGAATAATTCACCTTCATCTCGTAATGTTGTGCTGATGTTAAAGTGACATACCAGCCTTTGCCATTTGTGCATCGCATATCATCGATTCCCACTGTACGTGGGATCTGCCAATTTTTTTAGTACAACATAATTGTGCAAAGATTTTTAAGCTAACAATAAGCTAAGGCTTATTTTAAAACCTTTTTGTTATGTCCGGTGTTGTCGTCGGCCCATAGACGTACGCGTTGGTCGCGGTAGTCCAAAAAGCTCAGACAGCCTCGAACGGTTAAAAAAAAGTTTATTCCAATTCGGATGGAGGCGGCGGCCGAACTGCCGGGGAAACGACGTTGGCTCGTTTTCGCCGAGCGGGGGAAGGGGAGGAGTCAACATCTGGAAGCAGTTTCAGCAACCGGTCCTTCGCGGGTTCGGAGGCTCGCTTGTGACACAGGGGTGCTTGGAACACAACATCTCCTCCCTCTTAGCTTCTCGCTTGGAAGCGATCTGGGGGCCGCCGTGCCGCGTGGACGCTCTGGACGCACTAGGAAGAGTAGCCTCCGCTCACTGGGTGTCGTTTCTCTTGTGTTCAGGGCCGGCGGGCGGCGGCGCCGATTCATCTGGTGCGAGATGCCAGGCTAAGTGAACGAAGCTTCCGTCGAGGTGGCTGCTTGAATGGGAGGTTCCCTTGGCAAATTACCTGGACGGCGTAGCTGATTAAGGTGGCGGCGTGTGGCTTTTCCACCAATGTCGACAAGCCATGACCGCAAACCTATGCGTTTGAGTGCCGTCGCTTCAACCCAGCCGGGCTTTCTGTGGAACTGGCGGGCGTATATGCGCTGTCCCCTTTCAATTCTCCTGCTATGCGGGAGCTTTTCTTCCTCCGACGGTGCTTTCGCTGAGGGCTCCGGGACAATTGCTGTCAGCTGGGTTCTCATTTCTCGTCCAAACATCAATTTCGCTGGAGTTTTATCAGTAGTGCTTTGAACAGTGTTGTGCTGTCTGAAGAGAAAGCGCGCGATGCGGCGTTCCATTGTCCCAGTCTGGTCTTTAGTAAGGGCGCGCTTTAGCTCAGCCACGTAGCGCTCGGCTGGTACGTTCATAGCCGGGTGGTAAGGAGCTCATGTAACAGACGAGACGCCGTTGTCGCTGTAAAACTTGAGAATCTCCGTGGACACAAATGGAGTGCCGTTGTCCGAGACCACCTTGCGCGGTAGGCCAAACGTTGCAAACAACGACCGCAGAGTGTCGATAACTGCTGCCGATGTCGTTGTAGTCATTTGTTTTACCACCAGCCACTTGGTGTATGTGTCTACAACCACCAGGAACGAACACCCTTCGATAGGTCCAGCAAAATCAATGTGCAGGGTTTGCCAAGGCGTGTCTGGTCTTTCCCATTCAGGAATAGGGGCTCTTGGCGGGCTTCTGTGGTTGCATTGGCAAGGCTGGCAATCGTGAACTGTTAATTCTATGTCATGGTCGATACCAGGCCACCACATATAACTTCTGGCGCACTTTTTCATGGCAACAATGCCTCGATGACCTGCGTGGACAAGCGACATGGCCTGTTCGCGAAGTGCCGCTGGAATTACAACTCTTGATCCCAAGGTGACGCAACCGCGATGAGTGCTCAACTCCGCAGCTCGCTTGCGGTAAGCGTTGAAGCTTCTGCACGTTGCTTCTGCAAGCTTCTGCACCCTTTAGCTTCTGCACATTGCCTTCTTGTATAGCTGCGTAGACTTCCTTCAAGACAGTGCACTCCTGCGTTGATGCTGCTATCGTGTCAGCTGTTAGCGGAGGGTTCAGCAGTGCCTCGAACATGAGTATATCACCCGGCGGGGGTGGTTCATCTATTGTGGTGTCTAGCGGCAGGCGGCTTAGTGCGTCGGCGTTCTGGTGTTTCTTTCCAGTGCGATGTACGAGTTCGTAATCGTACGCCGACATCTTGATGCACCATTGTGTCATTCGCGGCGACAATGTCTGTGGCATTGGCTTCTGGGGATCCATAATAACCAATAAGGGCCGGTGATCTGTTATGAAAGTCACTTACCTGCCGGTAATGTACTGCCGAAAGTGATCTGCTGCGTAGACGATGGCAAGTCCCTCTTTACCTAGCTGGGAATAATTCCTCTCTGCCTGCGATGGGGTGCGCGAAGCAAAAGCGATCGGGGCTTCCCGTCCCTGGTCGTCAACTTGGGAGAGGTTTGCTCCCACTCTGTATGGTGATGCATCACAGGCTAGCAGTAGGGGTCTCCTTTCGTCGTAGTGTCGCAGAACAGTAGACTTGCGAAGTAGTTGCCTGTGTCACGCAGTTCGCACACAAAACGGTCACGCAACATACCGTCCAAGGGGAGCATAGTGGTGTTAGCAGGTGTGGCAGTCGATCCTCCCTCCTGCGCAGTAGCTGCAGCTGTCGCGGTCAACGTCCCGAAATTGCAGTCAGCAGCGAGCTTTTTGAGAGCCGCTACGTATTCGGCCACTTTTTCGCCTTCCAGTTGGTCTCGCCGTTGGAAGCGGGCTCGACAGTAGACCTCCGATGGCCTTGGGTCATAGTGCTCTTGTAGCGCTGCTACGATGTCGTCGTAGTATACGGCTGCTTGAGTGCGTGGCTGAATCAGGGCACAGACTGTGTCGTATGTCTGCTCCACACACAGCGTTAGCAGGTTGGCCCTCTTCATTGCTGCATCAGTGATGTTGTTAGCCTCGAAGTAAAATTGCAGGCGTCCAAACCACGATGACCATGATGAGCCGTTGAGTTCGGGTAGCCGATTTGGGAGCCCGTGCGTAGCCATAGCTTGTAGCTTGCCAATATCGTTGCGTAGCGTTGGTACAAATCCACTTCCTCGTCGCCACTGTTGTTCAGAGGCTCGCTCGTGACACAGGGGTGCTTGGAACACAACACTTTTATAAAAACTCTCATTATACAGTTCCGTGTTTCGTTTGTTGAGGTCATCTTACGTTCTATAAAAAGCTGTAGGCATGAAAATTAAACATGCCATTTTAAGAGTGATTAGATTAAAAAGTTGCACCACGAGTGCTGTTAAAGCAAAACAGTATTGCCTGTAAACCCTCGCTCAACTGACTTAATTTTCTGTTGACAAATGTGCTCATAGCGGCTGCGTCGAAACGCTGAACCATGTCTTTTATGAATGTATAGTAGCACGTATCTTTTGGCGCATGGTTACCAGTATGTTCCAACTAAGTATGCAGTGGACGTCCCGCCAAAGGGATACCTTTTTCCAACTCTTAAAGGCTATCGGAGCCTTCGTTTTATGGAAGCGGAGGAAACTGGACCACTTGAGTGGACGCCCTCAGATAGCTATGGTTCCTCTGCTACACTGGTTAAGAAACGCAATGCTTGTGCATCTTAATGGAGAACTATTCATGCTGGGAGAGGAGGCCTTCCTACGACGCTGGTCTACGCGATTCTTTATTGTAAAAAACAGCAGTGTGTCCATGCCTTTTCTCCCCTACTGAGGAGGTGGGTTAGAGCTTGTATATCACTATGAAATTGCAGTGCGTATTTTCCTTTTCTTCTTTAGAAACATGTCTTTTTTCTGCAATATCGTTCTTTAGCACGAGCGCAAACTGTCCTCACAGGTGAATGCAAAAACGTCACCTTGCACTGTGAATGACCCCCCCCCCCCCCCCCCCGCCCTCTTTATTTGTGCATACAGCCATACTGTTTATATAAGTTTACTCGTCTCGATGTTCATGAATGTTATGTTCTTGTGCAATTTTTGCAGCGTATATCACTGCATACACAAATAAATTATTTTCGCTGTATATAACTGCTTGCACTGTACATACACGTGATCATCATTGTCCATCTTTCTGCGTACACATAAGCTATGTAAGACATATCTGGAAATAAAATTCTCTTAAACCAGACGGTAATAGTCTCACGAAGTATAATGCCCAAGGGACGGCTTATTGCTCTCCCATAGTATCGAGTACCAAATACTCTAAATTGTGAAATACTTATTCCAAATTCTTTTCTTGTTGTGCATTTGAATGTATATTAAGATATATTAGCAGTGTCTTGAGAACGAACAATGTAATACATAAATGTCTTCTGTGTATGTATGATTTTTTTAGACATAAAATTCTCCTAAACATGATCCGCTTAGGGCTGCAAACTCTAGGAAAACTTCTCCAGATCTAAGAAATTTTGGCTGCATTTAGGGGAAAAGTGAAATTTGTCAACATCTAGAGAAATTTCTTGCTTCAACGCAGTGCTGTTAACTCTAAAGAAACTTCCCTATAACTTGGAAATTTCGGCTGTATTTAGGGGAAAAGGGAACATTTGTCAACATCTAGAGAATTTTTTTGCTTCCACGTGGAGCAAGCAGATTGACGGAGGCATACAGTTTCATACAATAATACTTGTATGTAACGCTATAAACGGAGGGGCATCCCGCCCACAACCTCTTCTTTGTTCCTTCTTCCACCTTTTCTTTTTTACACCCCTCTACACTCACCCAAAAATACTGTGCCATGCCCAGTAGTGGTGTCGAGGGGTGCAATGGGGGATGGGGCTGGTCACCGTCCCCAACGCTGCGTCAGTGCTCGCCTCTCCCCCACTTCATTTTGGTTCATTCTGTGCAGTCCATGTTCGACGTCGATTGCCTGAATCCCGGTTCGTACCAAAGAGAAGGGGCTCTCACTCGAGCCCACCAAGTATATATATGTTTTCCTTTACACCAATTCTCTCTCTCTTTTTCCTTTACACCAACCTCCCATTTTCTCGCCTTTCACCCACGGCAATATTTCTTTGGTTTGTTGTTTTTCCCTTCGTCTCTTGGGAGTTTTGGATGTGGCGGAGGGTATAGCCTGCGTCTTCAAAGCAACACGTTCACCCACGGCGTACTATTGCACCATATGAGGCCAACGTTGCACAGCTACATCTGCCCTCACTGCAATGTGGCAGACACTCTGGCGCACCTCCTACTGCAGTGCAAAGTAAGCGTCCCAAGACTACGAGCAGCAGCACCAGATGCGGACCAAGACCTCCTCAGTGAAGCGTGGGAGGCTGCGATCTCCCAGCCGGACCTAGTCGAGCAGCGTCAACTCGTCGCTCGAGCTCGGCGGGCTGTCCAAGCCAGAGGGTTCCTGGAATAAGGGACCCTCCCACCTTCACTCACAAGCTTCATTCAATAAATGTTTTTTCTCTCTCTTGTTGTTTTTTTATCAGTTTCCCTTGGTTGCGAAAGCTGTCACGTTGCTAGTGAGCTGGCCCGTGGAGTAATGTGATTCCTCCACAATCACCAAGGTTTCTGTGAAAAGTGCAGCCAGAGCAGTACGCTGCATGTATGCGGTTATTTGCATAGCTGAAAAAAAAAGTCGAAAAAAGAAGTGCCTGGTGGAAAAATGCAAGAATATATTTGGAATGAATATATGGCAGTTAACATTTCTAATAAACATATATTTTCGTTACCGTTTAGCAGGTTGCGAAGGATGAACTGCCACACGACATAATACGCTCTCATGATTAAACTATTTTTCGTCACAATATCCTGCATCAGCTATCATGACAAAGATTGAAAGTGACGTTTTTTATAGGCATTGTTTATAATTGAAGTAAGCGTGGATCACTTCATGTTTTATATAAACACCACCAAGCATTTTCTAAGGAAGAGTTGCAAAATAACATAATTGATGATTGATTTTTGAAAGCTTACTCGCTGAAATATTTGACGTACTGTGGTTTATATACTCGTTCTGTTTATTATTATTATTATTATTATTATTATTAATATTATTATTATTTAATTGATAAGCTATTACAAGTGCACTGTATTGTAGTGTAAGATTTCCGTGTTTTGCATTGAACAGCTGGTAGTGTTCTTTATGTATTAATTTGATAATTTATTCCTTCTTCAACCCTTATGCAATGCCTATTTCTTGGTGACTTGTATAAAATACCGCAATACAAAGCCTTGCCCCTCCCCCCCCCCCTTCGAATGTGATGACCGCTTACCTTTGTGATTTCATGCGATAAAATATTGTTTAAAGCTTTTCGATCTGTACTGCGACGATTTTTCACCTTCAGCACGGTGATTTTAGTGCATATTTTCAAACGAATGCACTAATGTGTTTCAAAGGTGAACTTGGAAA
This sequence comes from Rhipicephalus microplus, assembly GCF_013339725.1. NCBI lineage: Eukaryota > Metazoa > Arthropoda > Arachnida > Ixodida > Ixodidae > Rhipicephalus > Rhipicephalus microplus. The sequence continues at coordinate 100,546,754 of NC_051175.1, read as the reverse complement.
TCGTTTTCCACAGCACAAACATATAATGGTCTTCAAGAAATTGTCCTCCATGAAAACCTTGGGAAATCTAGTGATTTTGTAGATTCCATAGAGGGAAAAAGTGGCTCCGTAGGTTGGCAGCACTAGGTCAGCTGTATACTCTCGCGAAGTCGAGTACCTCGTACTCCAAATTGTTGACTTTTTCTAAACATAATGCTGTAGCCCGATTTGCGCGCCGCCGTAATATTTGTCGACAGGTACCCATCACGTGTGACGCCCACGGGGTGGCTTTGTTCTTTCCTATAGTGGAGTACCAACTACTGTAAATCGTTAACAACTTTTTTCTAAATGGGATCAATTTTAAAATGACCAAAGGAGGCCGAATCTCACACCTTAAGAATAGCTCTCCAAGACGTCATAGGGGTCAATTAGCGCATTATTCATGCGCTTTTTATTTCATGCTCACCCGAAATATAGCTGTCGCGGCAGTTCTCCTGCGTATAACGGCAGTTTTCTCACTGTTTCCAGTTACCATTAGAACGCCATGAGCAAACTGCAGGTGATAAATATCAATCACCTAGTTATCATTTGGAAGAACACGAGATGAGTTTATAATTGGAACTTACTCATACCTCTTTGCTAACTTTTGACCAAGGCACGACTTTGTTTATTCCTGCATTCAAATTCACTCGCCAACCGTCTACCGCAGCTGCCATTCAAACTGAAAGGGTCGTTTATGCATTCGCCCGAGGCAAGGTGATCTGTGCGCCGGTGTTTCCACCTTCGGCGGTGGCGGCGTCTCCTGTGCGGAGTCCGTCGGATCAGCGGCGGCGCGGTGTGTGAGAGGGGCGCGGGTGGGACCATGATTCAAGAGTTGGTGGGGATAGATACTTCTCCCTTGAATTTTCAAAATGAAAAAAAAAATAAAGCTGTTTCCCTGAAAGAGTGATGAAGTTAACGCAGCATGTTCTAATGTTATTTTTAGCAATTCTTAATTTTAAAGATTTTTAAATTTTTTTTATGGAGAAGCTCCTTAGCTCTCACAATGCCTGCTGACGCCATTATCGTAGCTGCCCGTCGGGCCGAAGCACAGGTGTTACATATGCCATGGATACAGCGTTCATAGGTCGCATATAGCTTTAAAATAGACCGTGCTGAGTTCGTGAATCTGTCCGTCCCTCCGTCTGTTGTTCTATCCACCCATCTGTCTGTTTGTTCATTGATTCGAACGGTCGTGTATCTGTCCATCTATGTATCTGTTCATCCATCCATCATGGTGTGCATCTGCGAATACTGCTGTCTCAGTTTTCGTAACATAGCATGTGTTAATACAAACGTTTAGCTCCTTGAAAAAAATACAGTTTAACAAAATTCATGCTCAGTAATTATTTTTTTTTCAATTGCTATGCACCGAGTATGCACAGATACCCACAAAGCTCATTCAAAAAATGCACGTTCTGCAGAAAAGCAACAAAAACAAAAATAAAACGTAAAATGCTTTAATTTGATCTGAGGGATACAATATTTCGAGCATTATATCACCGGGGACGGTGTGCAGAAGAAGCAATAGAGGACATGGGTGCTTGAACTCTCGAAATGCAGTGCGAACTATCTTATTTATGTAGGAGGATGATACGATTGCAAGTGCGCCAATATTCGAGAGGAACGGCCGCGATAAAACATGCGAATGCGAAGTAGGCGAGAAAAGCAGGTCATAGCAACGAAATATAAGCAGAATCGCTTAAAAACAAGTTGCAAGATAGTTATGTTCATGGTGAGGTGAACAAGCAACCAACACATATGAAGTCTTGTGCACTGTCAGTCAGCATTTTTTTTTTGTCGAGTTGCTTAACCAGCGTCAGATACAACAAAGTTGTCTAAAAGCCTGTTGCAGATGGCTTCGACGTGCGTGTGCCATTTTAAGTTTGCTATCAGTGTCACACTAATGTATTCAGACTACATAACACCTACTAGATTTACACCGTCATCAGTCGATGTAAATGAAAATGAAGAGGCTGTTTCTTATTGGAAAATGTCGTGAGTACAACCATTTCGAAATTCGCCATGTTTCACTTCCTTTACAAAACCACGAAAAAAATATATTCAGTGCACCCTGACCTTGAGCATTAGAGATGGTTCTACAGATAACGCAGCCGTCTGCATACATTACAAGTTTTATTTGAGTACCACCTATAATTTCATCTTCGTCATTTATATCAATTTAAACAAAAGCAGGCCAAGTACCGAACCTTGAGGCCCCTTGCTCATGTGACATATACGTCAGATTGTTTCTCGCGGTTAAACCTAAGAAATTTTAAACGTGACACCAAGTTTGCTTGGCAATCAACCAGCTTCTTGTGGCCAAAAAATATGTGAAAAAGCTAAATATTTGCATGGCAAAACTTGGCAACAACGAATATCACATCAACTCGTTTTCGCTCAATAAGAGAAGCAATGTCCTGCGTAAATTGAAGCAACAGTGTAACAATAAAATATCCAGCACGAAAGCCGTGTAGTGATCGTGGAAGTATTTTGTATGCATTCACGTGTTCTATAAAGTATTTGTTAATGATACGCACCAAAAATTTAGAGCTAGTAGAAAGCTAAAGGATTGACTTATAATTTGGTAATAATTCCTTGTTTCCGGACTTTATTATGGGCACGCCTTTTGCCGATTTCCACAGAAGGGGAACTGCTTAAGTGATGATTGTTATTTTAATTATTACGGTAAAATAATCAAACTACCATTCCGAATACCGCTTTAAAAACGTATGTGGAATACCGTCTGGGCCAAATCGTTTCGAAGCCTCAAGATTTAACAGAAGGTTATGTACACCGGAGGAGCCTAATTCGAGATTAGAAAAAAGCAGGTGGTTTCCTGCACATCAAAAATGGGGTGGTGCCGTTAACAGCAGAAAAGACAGATTTTAGCGTCAATGCCAAAAACGATGCTTCTAAAACGTAATGTATGACGGACTTTACTCACTTGCTAATGAAAATCGTAGTGATTAGGCACCTTTGGAAGAATAGTTTCAAAACCAAGTAGGTTCCTGTATGTCGTTTCTGTCCCCAAGATCAATTTCTCATACGGTACGGTAAAAAAAAAAAAAAAACGAGACTAGCCTGCTTTTCTCTGCTCTTCAATAGGCAACAAGTGTACTACGCACCCAGACCAAACATAAATTAAAGAAGGTTCTCAGGCTGATCATTGATCCTCTTAAGCAAATTTGCGGTTCTCTTTCCTGTACTGTTTTCCTTATTTTTTTGTATTTTGCTTTGTAAATAATCAAGCGTATAGTTCCAATGACTGCTGTTTTCCGTTGCTGCCAGTCACTATCGCTCAAGTTTTATAGTGCTTTTGCAGGCCTAATATGTGTACTACTTTCGTGCAAAATGGCCAATAAAAGTATTATTATTATTATTATTATTATTATTATTATTATTATTATTATTATTATTCGTAGACAGTTACCCAGCTACCGCTATTCAATACGAAGCCTGTACTTCCGATGATTTCTAGATGGCTACAACGACCATAGCGCCAGATTCTCATCTAGGTATTAGCATGAAGCTGTACGGCGTAAATGAATTGAAATGTCACGAAATATTGCTGAACCGTTAAGTGATACGACAGCAGGCCCAAAGGCAATCTACGAATGGGCATTTGTGTGCTGTAACGCTAACACTTGCGACACAAGAAGCCTTACTTTGCAGGGAAGCAGCTCGTTAACGTCCCCATCGAGGGGGCCCAGTTTGTGCGCTTAATGAGATCGTTTAGGGCCGCTATCTTAACCGCAGTAAGTGGGACTGTATTATGTATATCCTGGCACGAGCTGGCCTCCTGTACGCATTGTTACGACAGCGAAATGGCCGCCAGTTCCCTGTACAGCATTCCGCGCCATCTGACTCTAAACGACTAAACTACTAAAACTTATTGCGCCAGCAGCATTAACGTTTACCGCGAATTTCGCAGCACGCGGGCAACTGGCCGCGCGTGCATTGCTTTTGTAATGTTGTCACTCGCGTCTCGTTTTCATCATTTTTTCTTTCGTGCATTTTAACTTTGAAATTTTAATATGAAGTTCTCGGACATGAACGGTTGCTGTTCTCCCGAGTGCAGTAGAGTAGTTTGCAGACGTCGTTAGCATCAGTTCAAGTTAGGATTATGCTCTGCCCTCCGAAAAACGCTTTAACGAATCCTAATGACTTGTTAAGTAGTCGAAATGCTATCCAAACACGAACGTAACCTAACTTTCAATCAGAAAGTGCCGGGAAACAAAATGCGAGAGGCCCTTCATATAAAAACTGGAGGAAATGATTGCCGGACGTGTGGGAGCACTATTTTCAGCCGCACGCGTATAGACACTCGAATATTGAAGGCATTCTGGACAGCCATGTTGCGCAAATAAACAAAAAGAACATAGGCGACAACAGTGTCGCTTATGATGATCTAACATTTTTTTTTCTTTAAATAACTGCTAGCACGCGTCGCGCTAGCCCACTGGCACTGGTATGCTTTGCTTAGAAATGAATAAAAATAGGAGGGAAGGAACAACAAGGAGGTTAACCAGCCTATAGGCAGCCGGTTTGCTACCCTGTGCATGGGAGGGGGATGGGGGAGATGAGAGATAGAGAGCAGACAGGGAAGAGAGATAAACACAGTACATTTGGCAGCACAGGCGCGCACACTCAGTCATAGTCCAGTCTTGTCTTTCGCGGTGTGTGACATTGCTGTTACAGACGCTTGTTCAAGTCCGTGTCGCGTAGGAATTTCAACAGTGCTTTTGTCGTATAGTTGACATATTAGTCAAGATGGTTAATAGCAGTAACGACCTTCAGGGAGTGTTTTCAGATGCGCGGTACAGCAAGTGTGCGTGCAAGGGTCACTTTGCGCCTTCTTGGCTGAGACGCTTCTGTAGTCAAATCATAGGTCTCGCAGCTTGACCTTTGCTTGACCAATCAACAGCCGCAATAAACAATGAAAATTTATTGAAACAAGTTCACTGGAAAAGCAGAGCGTGTTCCTTCGGGTATGTTAGGCAGGCGCCGTGCCCAGTGGCAGTGTCCAGCTTGCTCTCTCCCTTTCTTTAAAGTTATGCAAACCAAATAATAATAATAATAATAATAATAATAATAATAATAATAATAAATAATAATAATAACTAATAATATAATAATAATAATAATAATAATAATAATAATAATAATATATAAATAATAAATAATAATATAATAATAATAATAATAGTTATTATTATTATTATTATTATTATTATTATTATTATTATTATTATTATTATTATTATTATTATTATTATTTATCATTGTAAAGAAGAGGAAGTACTCCGGCGCAGAGGCAGCAGCATCGAGTGTGCAGCAGCGGCTCCGAGCTCGGAAATTGCTGCTGGTGCATCGCCTTCCAAGCCTCCAAGCACCAACCTTTCTGCCTAATAAATCTCCTTTATAATTGGTGGAGACCGTACCGGGTACCGTCCCTTACACCTTCCCGCTACCATCTGGAACTCCGTTCTCGACGGCTACCTTCTGCTATGCCGGACGCCGATCAGCAGACGCTTCCATCTCTTCCGGCCACCTGTCCAGGCAGTGTTCCTCAGCGGGAGCCTCCAATCTTCAGTGGAACAGATGACAACGACGTTGAAGAGTGGCTCTCGACTTTCGAACGGGTGAGCGCTTTAAACAGATGGACGGACGCGGACAAGTTGACACGCGTTTCGTTCTATCTCGCGGGTGTAGCCAGCCTTTGGCTTAGAAACCACCAGGCAGACGTCCGAACGTGACCGCAATTTAAAACGTCGATTGTAGCAGTCTTCGATCGACCTGCCGTCCGAAAACTTCGTGCCGAGCAACGTTTACGCACACGCGCACAAGAAACGGGTGAAACCTTCACAAGTTACATAGAGGACGTTGTCGATTTGTGCAGACGCGTGAACGCTGAAATGACGGAAGCTGAAAAATGTAAACACATCCTCAAAGGGATTGACGACGACGCTTTTCAAATGCTCTTGGCGAAAAGCCCGACGACTGTTAACGACGTAATTAGCCTCTGCCAAAGCTACGATGAATTGCGGAAGCAGCGAGCTCTGACAAGACGTCCTCCAGCGCATGATTTGGCATCGCTGTCTAGTGTGATCAGTGGTCATGACCACGCGTCACTAATAGCCGCAATAAAAAGCATTTGTCCGCGAAGAAGTTGCACGACAGCTTTCCTTGGTGCCTTTCACACCAGAAGCTACCACGACTTTACCATCGTCTCTACGTGACGTCATTCAAGGAGAGGTCGCCGAGGCCTTACCAGCTGCTCGCGAGCCTAATCTTGTGGCTGCTCCTCTCACCTACGCCGCGGCTTCAGCCATGCCAACTCGCAAGGCGCCTGCGCCTCCGTTACAGCCTCGCGCGAGCTATCCCCCAGCTCCAGTTCATTGGACCAGCACTAACACCGCCAACCCGTGGCGCACCCTCGATAATCGCCCGATATGTTACGCTTGTCGATACCCCGGACACGTCGCAAGGTATTGTCGCCGCCGGACGCATATCACCAATGAAAACCGCCGTGAGCCTTTCTTCCCGCTTGACTCCAACGCGCGATACGGTTCCTCCACTCCAATGCCAGCCCGCTACCAGGACGACCACCGCCCTCGGCCAGGACGTCTTCGCTCGCCCTCTCCACGCCGCCGCTCGCCTTCTCCTATGCGTCGACGGCCCGCACCTAACGAGGAGGAAAACTAGATGACGCAGTTCCTGAGGCAAGAACTGCGCAAGTTTCGGTTTGCCCAAGTCCTCGTTTGTCACCTACCAATGTTATTGATGTGTTCGTCGAAAATATCCCTACTGTCGCTCTTGTAGATACCGGTGCAGCTGTTTCGGTTATAGATGCTGGACTTTGCCGCTCAATTCGTAAGGTTACGACGCCTTTCTCCGGATTATCGCTTCGCACAGCCAGTGCTCAACCCGTTCAACCGACCGCAGTATGTACAGCCCGCGTGACAATTCAGGACGTTCTGTATACGATAGAGTTCGTGGTTCTTTCATCATGCTCCCATAATATTATTTTGGGATGGGACGTTTTGTCGCGTCATAACGCCGTAATCGACTGTGCTAGGGCTGAGGTCGAATTTTGCTCACTGGATGACCAAGCGTCCGTCGACACCCAGTTTGCCGCTAAACTTGTCGTTAGCGATGACACCTACATCCCTCCATGCTCTTTTGTGTTCGTGCCAGTTTCATGCAGCGCCATATCCGACGGCACGGTCTTCTTCACACCATCTCCATATTCGTCGCCCGAAGAGCTCTCCCCCTGCCTTTTGCTGCTCTCGATCTTGTAGGAAGGGTCCAACCACAATGCCAATTTATAATCATGAGTCGTCGTCTTTATCCCTACTTTGTCGCGAGTGCCTTGGCCACGTCGAGACAATCAGTTCTTCCAGAATTATATCCGTCCCGATGAGGTGCCTTCTACCTCCGTCTGTGAACTGGCTGTCGTCTCAGCGCCGACTCAACGTCGGCAAACATATTTCAACCATTCTTCGCTGCAGATTTGACATCTTCGCAGCGTTCACAACTCCTCACCATTCTTGAGAGCTACCGCCACTCTTTCGACGTTGAACAAACATCTCTCGGCCGTGCCTTAGCAGTAGAACACCACATCGACACTGGGTCCCACTCACCGCTGCGACAACGACCGTATCGCGTGTCCGCTACAGAACGCCGCGTCATTGCTGACCAAGTAGACGACATGCTTCGCAGAGGCGTCATTCGACCTTCACAGAGCCCATGGGCGTCTCCGGTGGTTCTCGTCAAAAAAAAAAGACGGTTCTATTCGTTTCTGTGTCGATTTCCGGCGATTGAACAAGATCACGCTGAAGGATGTCTATCCACTACCGCGCATTGACGATGCTTTGGACAGTTTGCAGGGTGCCGAGTTCTTTTCCTCGTTAGACTTGCGGTCAGGCTACTGGCAGGTGCCTATGGCGGAGGCCGATCGCCCCAAAACCGCTTTTGTCACGCCAGACGGCTTATATGAATTCACCGTCATGCCCTTCGGACTTTGCAATGCACCTGCAACGTTCGAACGAATGATGGACAACATCCTGCGTGGACTAAAATGGAAGATATGCTTGTGTTACCTCGATGATATCGTGGTCTTCGCCCCTAACTTTGACACACACTTACGTCGCCTTCAGCACGTCCTTACTTGCTTAACTAACACCGGTTTGCAATTAAACCTCAAAAAATGTCGATTTGCCATGCGTCAATTGAACATTTTGGGCCACGTTGTTTCCAAGGAAGGCATCCTCCCGGATCCCGAGAAATTGCGAGCTGTTACGGCGTTTCCTAAACCTGCCACCATCAAAGAACTTCGAAGTTTCATCGGCTTGTGTTCGTATTTCCGGCGATTCGTCCGAAACTTCGCGTCTATTATATCACCTCTCACGCAACTTCTCAGCAGCTGTAAAGACCTCTTATCGTGGTCCCCTGCCTGTGACGAGGCTTTCACCACCCTGCGACGGCTTCTTACGACGCCACCCATTCTACGCCATTTCGATCCTGAAGCTCCAACTGAAATCCACACCGACGCCAGTGGTGTAGGCCTGGGTGCTGTGCTCGCACAGCGTAAACCGGAACATCAGGAATACGTCGTGGCATACGCTAGTCGCACACTTACCAAGGCTGAGAGCAACTACAGCGTCCCAGAAAAGGAGTGCTTGGCCATTGTGTGGGCCCTTGGAAAGTTTCGCCCATATCTATATGGTCGTCCTTTTGATGTCGTGACCGACCACCACGCGCTGTGCTGGCTTTCGACGTTAAAAGACCCATCTGGCCGCCTCGCTCGCTGGGCGTTGAAAATTCAAGATTACGACATACGCGTGGTTTATCGGTCAGGACGGAAGCATGCTGACGCCGACGCCCTTTCCCGTTCCCCCCTGTCCCAGAATGCCACAGCTGATTCCGCTTGCGATTCCACATTGTCATCGCTTGATTTTGACACCATTGCTATCGAACAACGCAATGACCCGTGGACTGCGTCTCTCCTCAATCATCTCTCCGACACTTCTGACCTCCCAAAGACGCGAACGCTTCGGCGCCAAGTTCCACACTTCTCGATACGTGACACGCTTCTCTATCGATGTAACTACGCACCAGAGGGACGCAAGTGGCTGCTCGTCGTTCCACGAACCCTGAGGTCGCAGATTTGTTCCTCTTTTCACGCTGACCCACAATGTGGCCACGCAGGAGTCTTCAAGACCTACGAAAGGCTTCGACATCGCTACTACTGGCGTGGCATGTATACCTTCGTCCGCAACTTCGTCCGCTCTTGTGCCGAATGTCAGCGCCGAAAATCTCCACCACACGCCTCCGCCGGTGAACTGCAGCCTTTACCATGCCCTTCCCGAACCTTCGAACGGGTTGGAATAGATATTTATGGGCCACTTCCATTGACTCCGACTGGCAACAGGTGGATAATAGTTGCTATCGACCACCTAACGCGCTATGCTGAGACCGCTGCTCTTAAAACGGCTACAGCACAGGAGGTTGCCACTTTCCTACTGCGTCATTTTGTGTTGCGTCATGGAGGCCCTCAAGAACTCCTCAGTGACCGCGGCCGCGCCTTCTTGTCCGAGGTCATTGAAAAATTGCTCGCTGAGTGTGCTATTGTACATCGCACATGTACCGCTTACCACCCACAAACCAATGGGGCTACCGAGCGCTTTAATCGTACTCTCGGTGACATGCTATCTATGTATGTGACGCCTGACCACTCTAACTGGGACTTAGTTCTCCCATTCATTACATACGCCTATAATACGGCAACGCAAGCGACAACAGGCTTCTCCCCTTTTTACCTCCTCTACGGCCGTCACCCCTCCCACACCATTGACACCATTTTGCCCTATCGACAAGACGCGTCCGAGTGCCTACCGATCTTAGACGCCGCCAGACACGAAGAAGAATGCCGCCAGTTAGCTCGTCGCTTTACCTGCGATGACCAAAACAGGCAAAAAGCAATTCATGATGCCCAGACCTCAACTCCCGTTTTTCTTCCGGGTTCTCTTGTATGGCTGTCAGTTCCGCATCGCACACCTGGGCTCTCTTCCAAACTTCTGCCAAAGTACGATGGGCCATATCGTATTGTCGAACAAACTTCGCCAGTAAACTACCTCATTGAGCCTCTTACGCCACCATCAGACTTGCGACGTCGCAACCGCGAGGTTGTACACGTCCAGAGGCTCAAGCAATACCACGGTTCAACGCCGCCTGCCCAGGACTAAGTCGCCAGGATGGCTCCTTTTTTCTCCGTGGGGCCATTGTAAAGAAGAGGAAGTACTCCGGCACAGAGGCAGCAGCATCGAGTGTGCAGCAGCGGCTCGAGCTCGGAAATTGCTGCTGGTGCATCGCCTTCCAAGCCTTCCAAGCACCAACCTTTCTGCCTAATAAATCTCCTTTATATTATTATTATTATTATTATTATTATTATTATTATTATTATTATTATTATTATTATTATTATTATTATTATTATTATTATTATTATTATTATTATTATTATTATTATTATTATTATTATTATTATTGTTATTATTATTATTATTATTATTATTATTATTATTATTAATGAGGAGGGTACATAAGCATTACAAAACGTTTTTTTCCCTCTCAGTGGGAAACTCATTCAAATCACTTAAATAAGTACTTATGAACACAAATTTTATCTTAGGAATTCGTGTCATCAAGGTTGCACAAACCCACTACATAAGTCCTTCATCGTGCACATAACTCATAAAAGTTACAGCTTCCTATATGTCCGCTAGAGAGAACTCTGGTGCTAGTGTCTATGAGAGCTGCAACGCGTGACGCTTCAGCGAGCATGGGAATAATCCATGGGTAGTACACGGATTTGTATAATCTTTGTACTTCTTGCTTTTTGCGTGTTCGTGTGGCTTGGAGCTATTCGGTCACAAAACGAAAACTGGCAAATTTTCAGCGGTTGCGCTCTACCACCTTAATGTTTTGGGCTTACCATTTCGAATCGGGTCACGATGTTCGAAAGGGTTCGTTTTTTTCTTCGAAACAAAACCGGAACACTGCAACAAACGAAGCCACAAGTGCGATTCACCGCCCTCAAGTACGAAGAATGTAGGCGAATCCATGCACTACCCATCATTTTCATGGTCGCTGAACGATCGCAGCGCCAGAGTCCCCTTTAGTTATATTTTGGGAAACTTTATGATGGAAGTGAACAGTGCTGAACGAGCCGGCACTGATGGATTGTGTGTACACTTAAGCATACGTTGGCAAACTCACTCACAAGTCGACTCACTCAGATTAAGATGGACTCGCGAGTCTGAGTCCTAGAGTGTCCAAGTGGATATCTGGTTAAGAAAACAAACGCCAGGCCTGCGCAGAAGCCGCAGTACAGTCACAGCGAAAGCTAGAAGAGCAGCCTTTCAGGGCCTTTTTCTAAACATTGATTAGGTAACTGCTGCAAGCACACTTGCTTGATGACCATTATGCCATTAGTAATAAAAATTTTAGGGCAGTAGGCTGGCATTCGCTATGCTATTTTTCGTCATTCTTCTGAGAAGCGTCGTATCCGCTAAACACTTCGGAGGAATTTCGTGCCAGTTGTTCATGCAGTGGCTGACGACGATGAGGATTATATCTGAAGTGGATATGCAGCACGGTTAAAATAGCTGAGCAAAACCAATCTTTAATAATGTGTTCGAGCATTGGACGACCCACTCGTTACGCTATTCGCATTGTGTCACGACTGGTTGTTGTTTCGCTGTTTTAAAACGCTTTATAAGTCGTATTAACGCGATTGATTTCCCTACATCAAGCCTGCCTGAGACAAGTTTGCCAACGAGTCGCAAGCACAGAAGAAAGTTAACCCCTACACTTGTGAACAACCGTTTCCCTGAAACCCGTTTATCGAATGCCATACTCGCTTTTGTCTGGTCACGCTGTATTATTACGTGTACGTAGAATGTGGATATTTCCTTCGGCGGAAACATTTTTCTTTAAACGTCACCCTTCCACTCTGCCAGTGAAAACGTGGCTGAATGAAAAATCAATATATGTGCCCTGGACAGTGAATTGTAGACTCTGCAACCAACCTGAGACGATAGAGCATTCTTTCATTGTCACGACACATTTTATTTTTGGGATATTCTCAAAAGAACAATCGCAAAAGAACTTCCAATCACAGTTCATGGTATGAGGTTTTTTCCCTTTCAAAAATAGCCTGACTGATAATACTCCATATGGCCTGTTTATGTTGTCGGGACTGTACTCGCTAGGGAAAAGTCGCATGATTGATAGACACGCCGAGGCACCACGGTCGACGAGATCCATCTTCCGAGAAGCAGCTGCTCAAGTGCGGTGTTTTTGAGACTGACCCCGTTCCGGAGTGACTTCCACTTCTAGACGTTTGAGTGTTTTTGCCTGACTTCTGATGAAGTATTTTGTGCGTATTTCACCATAGTAAGGCCTACACTGGAATACGCAAGCATCATATGGGACCCTTATCAAAAAGGATTAATTAAAAACATCGAGCGGGTACAAAGAAGGGCGGCTAGATTTATTCTTTCAAAATATTCTCGTAAAGATTCTGTAACACAGATGCTGCAAGAATTAAATTTACAGCCCCTCGTGGACCGCCGTCGCATAGCCAGACTTAAATTCTTGTTTCTGCTTTCCCAAAATACATTTAACTTTGATGCAGAGCAGTACCTAATTCCCCGTCAAGTGCGGAGCCTACGAAATGACCACCTCAGAAAATATCTAGTTCCTCAATGTCGTGTGAACACATATGCATACTCTTTTTTCCCTAGAACAATAAAAGACTGAAATGTATTACCCGATGCTATACGTGATTCTCAAACTGCAGAACATTTTGAAAACAATGTTACGAAATATTTTCTAGGTGAATCTTCGTAAACGGTGATTGCTGTTTTTGGTGTGTGTGCCTGTCATCTTTTGACTATGAATCTATTTGCTGTAACTTGTCTCATGTACGTTGTAGGATGTAATCGTGGGAAGTGTATTTTTGATATATGTGATGTAGCATGTAAGTCGTAGAACGTAGTATAGTGATGTATTCCTTTTGTATCGGCTATGCATTTCTTTTTTACGCATGACATGACGGTTGTTATGTCAGTTTTCTACCCCACCCCTGTAACGGCCCAATCGGCCAACAGTACCTGGAAATAAAATAATAAAAAAATTACTGGTGATTATTTTATGTATCAAAGAAAAGAAAAGTGGTCTAGCACAATGGTAGAATACTGGGCTGGCACCCAGCGGACCCAAGTTTGAGTGCCCCTGTGTCATCGGGGCTAGGTTTTTCTTTTAATTTCGTGCGATGTGGTTACGGACACTGGCGGCAACGGCGGCGGCGGCGGACAACAGCGCGTGACCACAGTTGTAATCTCATAACAGCTCTCGCTGTAAAAATTGGTGAGTCTGAGCTCGTGTCAGGCATAATGACAAAATATACTTCAAAATTGAGTTTGTGTGACATCAACAGTTTTTGCCAATCACTAAAGCTATAAACGTCCACGACCGAAATTTCGCATAAACTATATTTCCCCGAAAGTGAAGGTGGGGGGGGGGGGGCGCTATGAAGGACACTTAAATGGACAGGCAACGTACATTAGCAAAACTGATTTCACATGCCTACGAGAACTAATTTCTGCAAAATTTTTTGAAGAAATGGAAGCTCTGAAGTTTCTCCTATGAAAGCACTTGTTCTCTTTCGCTCCACATATGCAGAAGCGCACTGTTTTCAATATAACTTCATTTTGCAATGCCGCCTTTCTGCGCACCTCTGTCCTTCAACATAAAAGTTGCTAACTGCATGCCTAGTATCTTGACCACAAATGTGTTCGATGTGTCAGAGCTCTTAGTTAAGGCATTGTATGGCTACCGTATTCCGCATAATTCTCTCTGAAAGGCTGGAAGGTGCTTTCAGTTGCGTAAAACATAACGACGTCCCGAGAGAGTAAGCTATAAAAGGTATAGGAAACATTGCTCGGAAGTTTTAGCCGTAGATAGTAATTATGAAATAATAAGTAATTAAAGTGGATGAAAACTTAACTTTCCGAAGGTAGGGACGGAGACAATCTTCTCATAACGTGTCCGATGCTCTAGTAAGTGAGCTGTAGCGGTGGTTGCTTTGAAATTCATTTTACTGGGTGTTTGTGTTTTGTGTAACCCAGGGAGTGTTAGCCAACACCACTGGCAGCTTTCAATTGTCTGCAGTGCTGCGAATTCATTGAAGTCGAACAAAGTGTGTACGGAAGCCCTCCTGGGTGGATTTCCGTCAATTCTCGACTCCGTCAAAATGTGAAGAATGCTCACGCCAGGCGAGCCGAATTGTCTTTTAGAAACGGGCTCACCAGGTTTTCAAGCTGATGCTAGGTGCCACTACGTAACCTTAGTTCCTGAGGCGACCGCTAAAGGCGCAACTTTGCAGTAGTTCATAAGTTACCCACTGGATGGCGTGCCGACAGTCGAGGTGGCGCTGCACACACCTGTTATACTATTCCACTCACTAGGCTGCAACCTCTACGCACGTGCTACTCAGCGCAGCTACTCATCATGATTACTTCGCAGGTGATGCAAGCGGCGGCTAAAGCTTTTAGGACTGCAGTAGCGTGAGTCCACTAGCCGAACCCCGACGTGCGAGCTCGTGAGGCCGAAGAAAGACGCCAGCGTTGCGTGGACCGTGAGAGGGTTCACAAAGCGCAGGCGGTACGTAAGCGGCGGCAAGACAATCGAGGGGCTGGCACGTGGAGCGACGGTCAAGCGCCAAAAGCAGTCGCAAGGTGAAGCTGGCGGCGCTTCGCCCTTAATCGAAGCGCGAGTTCGTCAATCGATCGTTCGGCCACTGCTGCAAGGTGTGTCATAACAACGTGCGTCACGTCTTAATTTTGTGGTAAAGAATTTGTAGGGAAGATTTACAGGTTTCCCTGATCTTGTCTGAGCCAGCTCCTCAATCATTCACTTCGTGGATGTAGCGTGACTTTTTCCCTACTTTTTTGATGGTTGGGGTCTCTTTTTTTTACATTCTCTCAGCGAGTCCACTGCTCTTACATTTATTTTTGAAGTAAACTACTTGCACGAGTATTCTTGCATTGTTCCAGCAGGCGGGAGTTTGAAATCAATACGCTGAGCACAAAAAAAGAGAATACCGGAAAAGAAGTGAAAGAGAGAACCGTAAAACCCAAAGCTGGCGTAATTAGCGGTAAGCGGGCATGCGAAAATGTGTTGTAGGAACCGGCGCAATTGCACAGTATGTGACAAAGTGAAAAATAAAATAAAGGGTGGTAACTACTCCAGAGGAGGTGCCAGCTGTGACACCTAATTACCTCAGCCGCAATTAGTTCGGATCCGAAAAGCACAACAGCGGTTGTCTCTCTTCTCGTTAGCGATAGCCCTACTTTCAGAGAAAAACAAGAGCGTTGTCTGGCAGAGCGGAAGCGTCTGCTTTTCACAGACGCCTGCAGGACACTGTCGCTAACTGAAATGGAGGTTTGAATGTTGCTTTTTAAAGTGTTTTTCAAATTATAAAGGTCTTTCTTGGGACACTTCAACGCAAGCATTTTGGTATTTCTTTCTTTCTTTCTCTTTCTTTCTTTCTTTCTTTCTTTCTTTCTTTCTTGCTTGCTTTCTTTCTTCGGGGCTTTTTTCTTTGTTTTCTGCTTTTTTTCTGCTTTCCTTATTTCTCTTTTCTTTTTCTGTTTTCCTTTTCTATTTCTTTTTCTTTTTTTTCTTGCTTGCTTGCTTTGTCTGTTTGTTTGTTTGTCAAACACCTGGAGAAAGTTTAAGCACTTCCTCAACGCCCAGTCATCTTGATCTGGTGGCTGCGTTCATACTTGTGAACATTGTCGATAAAAAAATTCGGCAGATCCCACGTACCTGAGAATCGACGTTATGCGAAGCATGCGGAGGGAAGGTGATCGTGCTGCAACTTTTTTTATTGAGCGACACGTCATGCACTGACGCTAAATACATGTACAAATGTTGCACGCGCAGACGTATGTTAAAGAGTGTCAGATGTTTATATAACCAGTTGTTTGCACTTGCACAACGATGTCAACTAGAGCATGGGCATTGGCAACACCAGAAGCTGATATGAAGCGCTGATTCTCGCGATTATGCTGGCCCTGGACACTGCTACACAAATCAACTTCAGTGCATGACACTTAACCACAATTGACGTTAACCCGACGTGACGGCTGTATCAAAGGAGTGCATATGTAAAGCTTATAAAGTTGGGTAGGCAGCACTGCAACCACTATTGACGTTTCACGAAGATTAGCATCTATTTGAAAAGTAGTTCCGGACCTGGCGTTGCTCTGCGCTAGAATACTTGACTGCCACGCATAATGCTTGGATTTGATTCCTGCTGGGACCCTCAAATTTATGATTCGCATTGATCGAGGGGTCAGCGCTGGTTACGCCAGTTTTTTTTTTTCAACACTGACATTTATTTTATGCCTTTGTTGGGTCAACGCTACCGATGTCGGGTATCGCTTAGCGCTTAATCGTTAAAATTTCCCATGCCTGATCTCGTCGTTCTTGGGTAGATAGTAAGTGTCTTTCACCTGTGCCACATACCCGCCCGTGGGTATGCACCACTGTCTGGCGGGAAGTATTTGACAACGTACGCGACGAGATTGTGACATTATTCATGTTATGACCAGCGCATCATATTCGTCAAACCATCTTACATTCCCATGCTAATTTGGTTCCCGCCAAGTTAAGTGGGTGACCATGAGAGCATCCAAACTTAAGCGGATAGATGGAAAGATAGATAGATATATATATATATATATATATATATATATATATATAGATAGATAGATAGATAGATAGATAGATAGATTCAATCTAATTGATAGATTGATACGCTCAAAGCCGCTGAAGTTCGCTAAGAAAACACTTCGGAAAGCAGCATTACGCACACCTGATGCGCGACATCAACATATAAGTATTAGGTGGTGTGTCCGTTTACTAGAAAGTACATAAATACATAATTCTAAAGATTATAGTGTTTATTACGCTGCACTCAAAATGCTACGCTATGCCCGACAAAGCACTCTGCCGACGACTTGGTGCGGCCACGTGCCAGTGGGCGTAGGTTCTGCACAAGCTGCTATTTTCCGACATTGATGCCAGAAGGCACCGCTATCTCACTCGGCGCCTCCAGACAGAAGGCCACCGTCTTTCGACGACATTTTCGAGATATGCAGCCAATTTATTTTTTCTAATAACTATTGCACTGTTGTGAAAGACATACGACCCCGCGAGAGACATCGGAAGGGTATTTCGCCTAAATTACTTTTCTGGCACGTTCTTTTTAAATGTTCCTAAAGCTGGAAGTAGGGACTTGATAAAAAAATTATTGGAACAGAGAATAGTTTCACTCGTTGCTCAATGGTCTAAACAGAGCCCCTTCAAGTACCAAACATGGCGGTTAATTTGACTGCATAGCATAGGAATCAGCTCCCGAATGCTTCATTGCAGCAATTAAAAATATTTTAGCCGTGGAAAATAAATAAGAGGAAACTAAAAAAGTCAAGGTCAGTTCACCGACGTTTTAACACACAAGAAAATTAAATATAAGCGCTTGAAAATCGGCGAGGAATGCCAGCATCTGCGTCAACGTTTGTCTTGAGCACATGTAAATAATAGCGAAATGTGCTTCGTTGTGCCGACTTCCCCCGTTTCTTAAGAGCTCCATAATCTTGGCGATCCTGATATCGTCTGAAGTGCCAACACTATGCAGCTGAAAACTCGAAGTTAGCATGTAAACTATTGTATTTGCTGGCCGGGTAGGCTGCGCTCGAATCGTACTCGTTGCAGAGCGTTCACAAAGTATCTCACAAAAAAGGGAACGTTAAAAATTAGCTGGATGTAGGCTTGGAGGCGGAAGTGGTCAAACATGCCTTGTTTTTTTTATTTCTTTGAGCCCTGAGTCAAGGCACGACAAGTCTTTCCGCGCGCCTGACTTGAGGTCCACTACGCTGCGTCACCTGGTGGGCATGATCATTTAAAGGTGATGGAATTACCGTACTTATGTAATGCACTTTCATGTCAATCGACCAATCAAGTTATTTTGTCTAGTGCACGCAATAATCGCAATTATATCACAGGTAAGACCACAGCCCAATTATTCAAGGCTTCCAGCAATACGCTTTAATTTTAACCCGGAAGCGAATATACATAGCTGTTCACTACAAAACTAGGCTGGTTATGAAAATATCCAACTCTGTTTCTTCATCAAGCCGTACCAACGCCAGCTTCACGGCTGCTTCTCCTCTTATCTCGGACGGCGTATGGCAAGCGCCAACTTGCAGAGCGCAATATACCACTGCTTAGCCACGCAACGTTCAGGAAACACGGCGGCGGCTTATTTGCCGACACCATACGGATCGTAGCGGCGCTCCAAGAAACTTGATGGACATTGAGAGCGTTAGCGCTAAACGCCTCATTCATTCGGCTGCGGCTCGGAATTCTGTGTGCCTATGGAGTACACATCGGCCGAGCAAAGCTTTCGCGAGAAGGCGCTGTGTGGCGCTAGTTAGGAAGGCAACTGCGAAATTCTGAAACAATCTAAACTCCCTAAGAAATGAGACGAGCCTAGAGCAGAGGTTTATAACTACAGATCAAGGTGCTAGGCTTGAAGGAGACAAAGCTATTGACTATATAAGAACAAGGTTGAGAGAAAAATTTCAACAAAGGGCTTTATCCACCACAATAGACAAGGATGAATCAAGTGGCGCAATGGCTCAATTTTGACAACGAGAGTGGAAAAAAGCTGAGAAAAGGGTTCCTAGTAGGACATCAACAGGTCCAGACGGCATTTCAATTATGCTGATAAAGACATTAGGTCCGAAGTCTAAGCAGGCTTTGAAAGAGATGGTGAGCAAAATAATAATCGATGGTGAAGCCCCGATGGATGGAAACTTAGCAGGATGAGCATGATCTATAAAAGAAAGGGGGACAAAGCTGACATAAATAACAACCCTCCTATAACAGCGACATCGGTGGTCTACAGGTTGGCGATGCAGAATATAAAGGAAAGACTGCAGGCATGGATAGAGGATGAGGGGGTGCTGGGGGAACTGCGGAATGGGTTTCGGAACACAGGAGGTTGGAAGACAATCTGTTCTCACTGACGCAGTGCATCGAAATAGCAGAACAGGAACACATGCCCCCGTGACTAGCATTTTTGGATATCAAGGGAGTGTACGATGGCGTAGTTCAAGAATACTTGTAGGGAAATACTGGACACAGTAGGTGGGGAAGATGGAGTCACTAATCTTTTAAAGGATATCTATAAAGGTAACAAGACAGTTATAAAGTGGGAAAAACAGGTATCCAAGCCTGCAAAGGTAAAACGTGGGCTCAGGCAGGGGTATTCTCTGTCACCCTTGTTATTCTTGATGTACCTACAAGGATTAGAGGCCAAATTAGAGGGAAGTGGACTGGGCTTCAACTTCTCTTTCGTCAAACAAGGAAAACTCATTGAACAGGCAATACCAGCATTGATGTACGCAGATGATATAGTGCTAATGGCCGACAAAAAGGAAGATGAGCAGAGATTGAAGGACATCTGCGGTAATGAAGGATACAGTTTAGATTTCATAATCAGTAAGAAAAAATCAGCAGTCATGATTTTTAATGATAATGAAGGTAGTGAGCTTAGAATACAGAAGGTCATGCTAGAGATAACAGATGAATACAAATATCTGGGCGTATGGATAAGCAATGGGACCGAGTACCTGAGGGAACACGAAATATACGTGGCGACTAAAAGTAACAAGAATGCAGCGGTGATAAAAAACAGAGAACTGTGGAATTACAATAGGTATGATGTTGTCAAAGGAATATGGAAAGGGGCCATGTTTCCTGGTCTGACGTTCGGCAGTGCGGTCTTGTGCATGAGATCAGAAGTTCAAGCAATATTAGAAATTAAGCAACGTGAAATAGGTAGGCTTGCCTTAAGCTCACGGGAATTCATCAAATCTGGGAGTACAAGGGGATATGAGATGGACATCATTTGAGGGCAGGGAAGCTAGCAGCAAGATAAAGTTTAAGAAGCGATCGAGAGAAAGGGGGGAAGAGCGTTGGGCTAAGAAGGTATTCAGCTACTTGTACATTCAGAATGTCGATACAAAACGGAAGAAGCGAACCAGAAAATTGGTAAATACTTAGAAAACAGCAGGGGGCCAAACCAAAAAGAATTATCGGTCAAGAAGAAGGTGAGGGAAGCTGAGACCGATATGTGGAGAATCGGCATGACTAAGAAGTTCGCACTAGAGATCTATCGAACTTTTAAGCAGGAAATTGCCAAAGAAAGGATCTATGATAGTACTCGGGGTAGTTCTCTACTGTTTGAGGCCAGGACGGGAGTATTGCAAACGAAGACATATCGGGCCAAATACGAAAGGGTAGACACGGTATGCAGTGCATGTGGAGAGAAAGAAGAAACTGCCGAACACTTGATATTGTTCTGTAAAGGGCTTCACCCTATAGTTTAGGAAGATGGCGCAGAGTTTTTCAAAGCACTAGGGTTTAGAGACAGGGAGGGCAAAATAGACTTTAAGCGGGTAGAATTAATTACAGAAGGAGGTTATCTGATTGGTGGCTAATGTCAAGGCACGAGTGAAAACTAAACAATTCACTGCAAAGTACCAGTCCTCTACTTCACTATTTAAAGGGGGAAAGGATAAATCTAGTTGGTGGTTGTCTAAGTATTATGGCTTGGTGGCGTTAGCCACCGCCCGATCTAAAGGGTATAGCCATATCAATCAATCCATCCATCCATTCATCGCCTTTGCCACATTATGTTCAAAGGGGTAAAAGCCAGAAAAAGCCAGATTGAGGGAGTACCATTTGATCTTCGAGCACTATGCTGGAATAAAAGAATTGCAGGCAAAACATGCGACAGCGTGTTTTCATCGAAGGTACTGCAATTCGCATTGACAAATACGAGCGAATTTGCACTCCACAAATTTGTGCCACCACCTGTAGACTAGATGCGTTCTCCTAAGTGCGCTTGCGATTCTATTCATCTCCCTGATTTTTTCTGGTAAATGTCAAGCATTTTTTGCTTACGGTGTCTGTCTGTCTCTGACCCCCCCCTCTCTCTCTCTCTCTGTGTGTGTGTGTGCGCGCGCGCGCGCGCGCGCGCGCGCGTGTGTGTGTGTGTGTGTGTGTGTGTGTGTGTGTGTGTTAGATGATTTGACAAATTGAACCCACTTGTAGAGACATTAATAATGTCACAATGTCGTCACGTAGGTCATCAAACACTTCCCGTGTCACTGGTATGCGAATATGTGCCACAGGTGATTGAAACTTAGTATCTCCCCAGTAACAGCGAGAACATACATGGTAGTTTCAATGACGTGAGCGTTCAAAAAATACAATAAATATCGTAGTCTCAGCAAGCATCTAACGCAAGCATTCTGCCTGGCAATCAAGTATTCTATCACATAGCCACGCCAGGTGTGGGAACTACTTTTAAAATAGCCCGTAATGTTTGTGAAACATCAACTGTGGCTGCAGTGCTCGCTGTCCCATATTATAAACATTACTTATGTACTAATATTATACAATGAACACGTCGGGCTGACATCAATTGTAGTTAGGTGATATTCGCTGAAGTTGATTTATGTAGCACTGTCCAGGGCTACCATATAAGCGAGCACCAGCGCTACATATCAGCTTATCGCTCCTTGTGTTCCTAATACTCATGTTCCTGTTGGCAACATCGCGCAAGTGCAAACAACTGATCATATAAGCATCTGCAACTCTCCAACATATGCGTATGCATGCAAAAGTTTTACGTATATTTAGCGTCATTTCCTTACGTGCAGCTCATTAAAAATTACAGGATGGTCACCTTCCCTGTGTATGCTCCGCATAACGTCGATTCCCAAGGTACGTAAGATCAGCCAAATTTTTTTTTTTGGTTCACCTGGTTGACCAACTGCCTTTTCTTACTTCTCTATCGTGTTCTTTTCTTTTTAATATAAAAGAATATATTATTCACGAAAATTAACATATTCTCAATTAACATACTGTTAATCAGAAGAAAGTCAGATCCCTTCTACTACTGTGAAGGTGTGTGCAAGCGAAGTCAGTGGCAGCGGCTTTACGTCGTTTTCGTGCCCATTCGCGCTTTTTTCATGTTTTTTCCGCTCCTCAGTTCCCACTATTCTTCCTCTGAACAAACTATACACATCCGTCCGTGGGTAATTTTTTACGGAACACAAAACAAATAGATTAAGTTTATGTAGAATTCCACTGCTCCAACCTATTTTCTTGTTATATTTCTTAATTTTTATCTTATCTGTGTTTTTTACACCTTCGCTGTACAAGGGAATCTTTTTAACCCACTATTTCCTGAACCTATTCGCATTATGAAACAATATTACTTCTAAAGTAAGCTACCAATCGCTTTATAACCAATACCCCGCGGTGGTTTGCTACAGGTCACTAAAAAACAACCAACCAACCATCCCAAAGCAAGCTTGAAGGGCAACTGCCGACAGAAATACTAGCGCGACTTATACGTCGCAATACAAAAGGGCAGAACGATTGGTGCGACGTGCTGTGCCCAGACTACAGCGACACTTTTAAAAGAGGCGCCTAATTTTCTACCATTTCGTGAATCTCAAATGGGTCATGTGCGCAAAAATTATTCAGTACTCGAAATATTCTAGGGGAATATCGCAGAACTTATATCTCGATTTGTGTGATTTTCTAATATTTTTACAGGAAGTCATTTTTGGAGAGCACCATGATTGGGACAATTGGCGTGGAATTATTCCTAATCACCGACGCCTACGGTGCCAGTGTGAAAGTACAACATTGGCCTACCAAGTACAACATTGGCCTACCAAGTACAACATTGGCCTACCAAGTACAACATTGGCCTACCAAGTACAACATTGGCCTAGCAAGTACAACAATTGGCCTAGCGAGTACAAGGCACGCATAGCTTCAAGTGGTCGCCTTCCAGACACTGGATGAACAACACCTATCACTCAACGTGCGTATTGAGTTCCTTCCCGGTCGAAATACATACAGAGGCAGATCCTGAACTCGAAGCAGACCCTGATGCTAAAGACGCGAACATCGCGAGCAACCATGCGTGTAGCCTCGCAGGCGAAGGGGCTTCATTACCTTCTGTTCGCCGATCAAACGGTCTTGCGAACGTATCTCGAACGTAGGACAGAGGAACGCGCTGCCTCTTTTACTAGTTTACCCCTTTCTAGAGGCATTCCCAGAGAACACCATTAGCTAGCTGAATATACTAAGGTGTAACGCTGCCATGTCCCTTCTATTTATTATTATATAATACACATTCCTTGCGTACTTGGTTATTCAGCTGAGTTGTAATATGTACGAGATGTAAGTGCAATGTCATGTCTATATTGCAGCCCAACACAATTATTGTCGCACAGAGGTACATAGACACTAAAAAAATAAATTAGGTGCTAACGGTAACGAGAGACATTGAGCAGGTTCCGTGCTGCAAGCGCTGTGATTCACATAAAAGATTAAGTAATCCTCTACTGAAGCGCCGAGGCATAAAATAATATGGGAGCAAGAATCAGCAAAGTGGAACCGAGAAATGGGATGGGAGAATGACGAAGATGATTTGATGGAGTGGACTAGATGATATTGCATATTAGATACGTTAAAGTGCATACAAGTGAGAGTAGAATCTAAAAAGAAAAAAAAATGCACTATGCTGAACTAGAAATTATACTTAATCAATCCTTCGTTGGCCTCTTCTTCGCTCTGTCCACCCCTGTGTGCGAACTAATCATTCCAAGTTGAGGGAGAGTAGATGAGATGAAGTTAGGCGAAAAACAAAAGCGCTTCATTTTCCGTATACCTTGATATCTGACTGTCTTGAAAAATATAGATGGCCTGAATAAAGCCGCGGGTGCAGCGCATAAGAAAGAACTTTCACGTTGGAAGGTTTCGTCATAGACGAGGGGTGAATCAATGTTGTGCGAGGCACAAAAAAAGTTGTCTTGGTCAAGCAAAAACGCGGCAAGCAAAGCGAGACGATATGTCTAGCGTTGTTGCTAGAAAGGTCAAGGTTCAGACGGTCAAAAAGCTGCTGCGTTATTTCTTCTATATAAAAGGGGGGCCGTTCTTGTTAGAAAAAAAGCCAGCTGGTACACTTCGAAAACTTATAATTTTACAATGTGATGAGATTGACTTTTGTTCCAAGGGTGTTTGATTTTCTTGATTTGTACAACATGCGCGCACGCTTTAGTGGCATCCGGAGACTGATCAAACCGTTAGCAGTCCTTACTTTTATTTTGCAGAAGTTTAGATGAGAGTCCAGCCGTGATCGCGGTAGCGCGTTTATTGAAGCAGCGTGCGGAGAACAACACCAAAAATAAAGGAAGAGAAACGAACGTCGGGTGAAAAGTGAAAAGTTTTATTTCTCTCCTTTTCCTGCGTTGTCCTTTGTCGTTTTGGTAAGTTTTGATAGGAACTGGGATCTGTGTTAGCCGAAACAAATGTGTGGGAACGACAGCTGTTTTTCGACCTTTATGCTAGGTGAAAAGCACGTGGGTTATGCCATAATGAAAAAAAAAGTTATTTTCATAGACAGCGAAGGAGTTGAACAGTATAGAGGAATGGTGAAAGGAACATGTGAAGAAAGGTTGGAAAGGCTAGAGTTCTGTTGGCTACCTTACACTGGAAGAAGTAGAGGGAGAGGGAATATAAGAAAGGCAGGGAGGTTAACCAGACTGCGTGTAGTTACCCTACACGTGCGTAAAGGGAAATAAGAGATTAAAGGAGAGAGATAAACATTGCACACCACACAGTTCAGGGTTTCGCAGTTAGTCGCTAATTGATGTTACCTTTAATGATTGTCGTAAAAGACTTTTTGGGTATAAGAAGTTTGTGGGTATAAATTGTCAGCGGCAAGCACAGGACCGAGTTGACTGGTGGAACATGGGAGAGGCCTTTGTCCTGCAGGGAACGTAGTCAGGCTGATGACAATGAAGACGATGACGACGATGATGATGATTTAGAAAGTGATAACCCGCCACGGTGGTCTAGTGGGGAAAGTAATCGGCTGCTGGTCCGAAAGCCACGAGATTCAATCCCGGGCACGGCGACCACGTTTTCAATGAATGCGAAAGTGCTTGAGGCCCATAAGCTTACATTTAGGTTAGCGTCGAAGAACACCATACTGTGCAAATTTCCGGAGCTCTCTATTATGGTATATTCCGTAATCATACGGTGGGTTTCGGAGCGTTAAATCCTAATTATTATTATTAAGTAGAAAGTGATGCACCGGAGCGATTCGTCAATTCCGCGTCAACTTCTGCCATCCCCCTTTCGCTGAACTTCCACCACGTTTCGATGTTTAATGCGCTGTTTGTTTTATGTTGTGTCATACCACGTGGCTCATGCCTCGTCTTTCGGGCATGCTGAACAAGTAGTGATTCGAAGGGACGTTGCACGAGTCCTGGTAGCTGAACATTTCGTGACCTACATTTAGGTCACAGAACATTGCCTTCTTTATCAAACTAAACCTGATTCTGGAAGAAATATATGCGGGGTGGTTTACGTGTGACGGCGGTCGTAAGGTCTACGTGGGTTACGCCTTTTTGACCGAATTCTACAAGATTAATAGGCCGGGGGCAACAACTGGCATGCGAGAAACCCATAAACCGTATAGTTAAAGAGAACCAAGCGGGGGAAGGCGGGAAATAGGGCACGTCGAGATTTTTTGTTTTGAACAAGATTACACTGAAACAACATACAGATCCCCAGAACGGCGTGTTTAACGAATAGTGTTCTCTTCGGGCGCGTTTTAATTTTGTCAGCGCATTTGCATTTTGTCAGATGTATGAAAAAAAAGTGTGTTCACGGAATGTTTTTTTTTGCGATTCATTGTCAAACACCAGATAAGGCGAGCGTAAGTATTGTCGCTCTTGCAGCAAACTCTTGCGAGTTAGTCTTTTTAATTACTTTTTAGCTTAGACACTTCAGTAAGTTTCTTGTTATATGGCAGCCTAAATTTCTGGGGCGCATATGCAATACTTCGCGAGTTTGCTGTTCTTGGACAGTGAGACAATGACCGTGGCATAGAAACAGGGATTTTTTTTTCACTTAAGAGTTCTTGTTACTGAGTTATTGCGAATGCCTAAGAAAGTTTGTGTTGAAGATTTAAATTCTTAAAGCTAAATTTTTGAAGGGTAATGCCTATAGGAAGTTGTCTCTAAAGCCAGCCAAAATGAGAGAAAAGATGCCACGTTTACTTCGATGACCCAGCATACAAGATGCTTTCATAGTCAGTATTGCATAGTATGTAGTAGTAAGCTCATGCAAAATGAATTAGGCGTTTTTCAATAATAGCTAGCTCTAAAGGGAAAAAAAAGTTAAAAGTAAATAGTGCCCAGTAATTTTGCCTGCGCGTTATACGTTGAACCCCAAGGAGACAAAATTGCGCTGCACTCGTTGCAACGGCATTAGGTTGTAGTCGGTGACCACATATTTCTCAAGACTTGAAGATCCGTGGTGCCAGAGAGGCGCATCAAATACCTCGACATTCTCAGTCTATTGCATCTCGCGTTTCTCCCAGTACCTCCGAGGTCGTCCCACTTTACACAAAGCGACGCTAGATGGTGACGTAATTAGGGACATCACTTAGTGACAATGGTAACGGTAGTTTCTAGTACAAACTCACTCACCTGCCATGTGTTGATCAAGGGGCCGCGCAATGAGGCACTTAAGCTTTTTGCCTTAATTTGCTTAAATATAACCGGTTTCCTCCGACCGCAACTGCGCGCTCAGCACGTAAAGTGTTCTCTGCCTCAGGTACGTCTTGCTTGCAGTGGTGCACGCTCTACAGGCAAACAAAAGCAATGAGAGGAGACGTGCAGTTCGATTATATTAGTGGCAGTTCTATTCGCATTTTCGCTTGGTTTCAGCAGAGTAATAGACCCAGCACGTGTTGCTATCCAAGATAATTCCGATCATTTCATTTATTACTCTCTAACACTGAAACAAATATCTTGTACTTCAAGTTGTGCTAGAATAAGGAGACGCTCTTTCCGGTTTCAGATAAAAGGATGACTCTCAAAGTTAAGGGCTTTTACTTATAATGTTGTATCAAGCTTCAAAGAAAGTGAATTCAAAATATTTGACCAGACAGTGAGAGAGAGAACTCTTGAAAATGAACTCGCTACTCGTTAAGGCTTTCGTTCCTCACCAATGTTGCTAGGCTACGCTGGCACACAGAACTGGAAGCCATGCAGCAATGGTGTCTGTAAACAGTGGTAGGGTCTATATTGTGCGAGTACGTTATAAACATGGGTAATCGCATAATATGTCAGTGAAGTACTGTATGAAAGGCTTTATATAACTGGCCGAATTCTGTACCCTGCAATTGCTTGAATGACCATTCCTTTTACTGCAGTACGACAGTGGGCAAGCGCCACAGGCTTCAGGGACTAGTGGTATCTGTCACGGCAGCCATATTTTTCTATGGAAGTGGAAATGTTCCAGGCATGTACATTTATTGGGCTATACCATAATGATAGGTATAACGAAATAATCAAATAATTTAGAAAGTTATTCAAAGAAGAAGACTAGGAAAACTGTACACTATAACTGCACGAAGATTGCACAGCCATGCTGACGCGGCCAGCACGCATCGCGATCGCTTTCACGAAAATAGACGCAAAATTGAAAGTTGAAAGTTGAAAGTTGAAATTTATTTCACCACAACGATACACCGTGATTTACACAAACAAGAAACAATTGTGGCATGGAAAGTAGGAAAAAAGCTGCGCTATAGCAGCTTGACTAGCCCCACCTCCCATTTGTACAAGGCAACAAAAACAATGGCACACCAAGCTCCATACGGTGCTCACGTATGATTGAAAGAAAAAAGAAAAGAAAATAACATTCTAGTGGTTGTTTATGAAGTACAGAATAGATGCACACTTGGGTGTTTACAAACAAACAATTTTTGGGAAAAAAGGCAACCAATATAAGACGCTATAACAGAAAGGGGTACACTTAAAATTTCATGCATTTACAAGTACTGGGTGTAATTGTTCTGGGTTTATAGTTCCTTATACAAGCAGGTTTAATATATCACTACTTGAAAGGAGACGCAATTGCTGTTCTGTGAGCTTGAACTTATTTAGTATATGGGGAACAGAGTGCTGCAGCATTTGGAGTCCGTAATTTGTTCGCGGTCTCCAAAAGGGAAACGCAGGCGATTGCGGTGGACTCCCCTTCGGGTGGTGTCTGATCGGGTTTTTCAGGACCATATAAAGTTTATTTCACCTTCGCCACAGCGATAAAAGCCAGTCGTAGTTATGACGTATCCGAAACTCGCTCGAGCTGATGGCGATGAGCGTGGTAAACGGTAGGAAAGGTGTTAGAGTACAAAAGGCAAGCGTGGCGAATATATCAGGAAGACGTAAGTTACGTGACAGAAATGACGCCGTTGCTTTTCAAGCTGAGCTGACTCTCGGTAGCCGATGGACATTTGAATGGTCAAATTGGAACTGCTTGAAGGCGTCGATCAATGTAGTGTTTGCGACAAAAACTTTGTCGCGGAGGCTAAGCGTGCGTTGGAATAGGAAGATGCCGGGAAGAAAGCGCTTTTTGGAGAAGCTATTTATTTTGGTTTGTCATTTCGTTGACGTTTCGCACTGCATCGGTAAGCCGAAAAGGAAACTTGCTTGTGAACCAATATAGTAACGCCACGATTAATGGGTACAGTGGTGGTCAAAATATTTCGCACCATGGGAGCATGTGTAAAAAAAGCACCGCTGCGCCTTCTGACAGGCTGCCTGCGAAGCTCAAGAGCGCGCCCAGCACACGCGCGCCCTCTTTTTAACCTGCTAGCCCGCCCGTTCGCTCTCTTCAACAGCGTGTGCACCGCAACGCTAGAAGATGAGCAAGTTGTCACTTCGGCTGTCAGCGCGAGAACCTTATCACAAAGGTCGATTTCCAAAAACAACTGATGCCGTAGGGACGTTTTCGACAGGGTGGAGCGTCTGGGACTAAGGCGAAAAATTCGGCGCGCGCCGAGCACTGCCAGTACAAGTTACGTGTTTTCCTCACGATATCATCGCTCGGTGTTTCCGTCGCGACAACAGGAGTGACATCTAGCGCTTCTTCTGGCGTTCCGGTGCACGCGCCGGCAGGTAAAGAAGGGCCCGCTTGCTGAAGAGAGCGAATGAAGAGAGCGAATGTTGAAGAGAGCGAAGAGAGCAGATAAAGAAGGGCCCGCTTGCGCTGTGCGCGTTCTGGAGCTTTGCAGGTAGCCGTCAGAAGGCGCCTCGGTGCTATTTGACACGTGTACCCGTGGTCCGGAATAATTTAACCACAACTGTACATACAAATAATCGGCTTTCGTAGTTCTAAATGAAGGATGCTACTGAAAAAAAAAACCCACTTTGTTTTACAAAATTACTTTTTTATGGTTCTGCTTGCTTTCTCAAGTTTAATTTCTCTCCTGATTGATTGATTGATATGTGGGGTTTAACGTCCCAAAACTACCATATGATTATGAGAGACGCCGCAGTTGAGGACTCCGGAAATTTCGACCACCTGGGGTTCTTTAACGTGCACCCAAATCTGAGCACACGGGCCTACAACATTTCCGCTTCCATCGGAAACGCAGCCGCCGCAGCCGGGATTCGATCCCGTCACCTGCGGGTCAGCAGCCGAGTGCCTTAGCCACTAGACCACCGCGACGGGGCTTGTTTCTCTTCTATCATAACAAAAAAAGTTTTGGTGGCGCAAAACTCGAAAACGCTAAGATTGTGTTCAAAGAGCACAAAGTGGCCATTGAAAACTAAAAAGAGCTCACAGTTTATAGTCCGCTGAAAACTTTCACCTGACTGCTTGCCATGGAATTTCACAAGAGGAGCTCACTTAAGCTAGATCCTCAAAATGACTGTGATTTCTTAGTGTTCATAATGAAAGAAAAACCATTTCAAAAAGTATATGTTTGCTACATAGATGAGCTTTCATTTCTACGTTTTAAGTGTGCTTTTTTCAAGATACAAATATGGGCGACTTAAGCAGCACTTTCTGGCAATTCTGATAGCGACATCGGGATGAAGCTTTCTCCCATATTTCTTAACATGCGCAAAGTGCAACTGTGACAACAATTTTTATTTTTCACTAAAATGTCTCGTACAGACGTTCTGGTTAGCTATTTGTAATTTAAATTTAATGCGGAGCATCATGAGCTATTAGTGACTCATAATAATAGAAGTTCCGTGGCAGAAAAACTGTGTTCAAAAGGAGCTTCATCTTGCGCATTGTCATCGTAGAAAACAAAAAAATAATCTTGAACTGGAAGTAAAGCCTATTAAATATTTGAAATTAACATAAAAGGTATGTAAACAGCGAAATTTTATTGTCCTAGGCTATAGAATAAAGTAACTTTTTTTTTCGAGCAGCATCTCCCTTCAATGTTACGAAAAGAACGGCCTAGCACTAGCAATTGTTCTTTATGATCCTGAAGCCTCCTTCCAGTGAGGAGTGTCTTGACTATGAAAAAAGCAAGAATTATCGAGAATTTCGGAAACCAAAGCCTTCATTCACTGAGCACGTGGAATATTGTGGCACTAGTATAGCAGGCAAGGTAACACAGATTGGCTTAGTAATACTACCTCGCTAGCACAGGCTGGTGAAGGAGGGCCTTAAATAGCGACCAATGAATCTCCTTACGTTCATTTACATGCGAAAACTAAGTTTCTCGGCACCTTTCACTCTGGTAAACTCCGCCAGGAACTTTTTTGTTGTTGTATGTTTGCAGTGAGTCTTAAACATTATTTTTAGTAAGATCCACATTTATAGAGCCTCTTTGGCTAAACCTCGTTCTTCAGTTTAATTTTATAAGAAGGCGCGCGTTCTTTAAAAATAGGGTGCACCTATATCGCACCTATATAGCTATTACAGAACGGTTCTATGCCTCCTTTCATCATTGGTAGCTTTAGTGAAAGCCCTGTCATTTCATATTGGAGTGTTAAAGATCACCATTCACGAAGGCATGGTATATCACGGGCTAAGGGCTTTGCCTTTAATGTCGTTTTAGAAAGACTCCGTCATCTAGAAACTCAAACACCCAAACGCCTTCATCATATACCCTTGTTACATAGTTTTTTTTTGTTTCAAAAGTACTTTTTCATCCTCACATAATAAATTTACGTGCTCTAACAAACTGCGCAAAGGTGCTTGTGTGAAATTTCTGCGATGCTTTTCTTCATCTATCTTTTTGCGTAACCTGATTCTTTTCTCTTGGAATAGGACGGCTGGAACACCAAGATGCCACCAAGACATTTTACTGGCAAAACTAAATCATACGTGCGGCCACATCATTTGTGAACCGGGACAGAAGTAATGCGGACAACATTGCGAGTGGGTCTCATAGTCCATTACATTGTGGTGGAACTGCATTCATTTGTATGTTTTTATTTCACAAAGAATATGTCAGTTTTTTTATAGATCTAGATCTACAATAGAGCGGCATGGAATGTGGAGGCCTATAGGTCAGATGCCTCCATGTGACCACGAGGTGGTAATTTGGTGACATTATGTTCTCAAAGGGGACATTATGTTCTCAATTGTAGTTTAATATCACAATAAAGAAGTCAGGGGAAAAAGAAGCACCTTTTTTATTGGTGAGATCTGAACCGGCAATGTTTGAAGTACGCCTCTGGTGTTTGTTCTTGTGAATTATGAAATGTACACATCTCTGTCCACCATGCTTGTTATCTTTGTACATGTGTTAGCCAGCACCGCTTGTATTGAAAGTGGCGAGTGTAAATCTTTTCACACAAGTGTTGGACGTGAGCTTTGCACGATAATGCTGCGGGCTGAACAATAAAACCTCATATGGTTGCCTAAAGTACGAACTATGCCGGGTCAGGCCCTCGCTACGAACAAAATGAAACATTTTAGAGGCTCATCTCTTTGTTAAACACTGCCAAATAAATCATTCAGACAAAGGAAAACATAAGGGTCGTATTTTTACCTGTAGTGCAGTAATTATGATGTAAACTAGGAGTGACTGAAAAATCCGCTTCTTCTTGTGCAGTGAAAACTTATACACCTTTGAATATTGCTTAACATATTCTACCAATTAAGGATGAAATAAATCCCAAAATATTGTTCATTTCTAGGCTGGAAATGGACTATAATTCGGAATAACTTTCACTACTAAGCGTACGTGTTCTGGGTATGTGGAAGCTATTTCATAGTGAAATCTTCGTGTTCTTCCAGCTCCGTGGCCATTTATACCATCCATTGAATGCTACGTCCAAGCCCGCATGACCTTCGTCATCAGGCCTGTGCCTCTTGGATGGGCAAGGTAATCCTCAAGGTACCCCAGTTCTGTGGCTATGGCGTCTCTGCGGCGTGAAGGGTTCACCTCCTGGTTCCTGCCTCCAGCTTGCCTTCTAATGAATGCTTCGTACAAGAAAACCTGTTGCTGTGGTCTGTCCTCGGTCTCAACTCCATGGAGGACTCCAGCCAACGTTGTTGTTCGTCATCGCTCCACTGTTACCACCAGCGAAGAAGTGTGGGTGATAAACTGCGTCTTGTGTTGCCTCCGCGAGAATTCCAGTGATCTCTGGATTCACCGTGGGCTACCAGCTGACCTTGGCTGTGTGACATCTTCATGTCGGTCATCTACAACCCATTATTGTGAAGAGCTGTTTGAAAGAAAGTTCAAGGGCTTAAAAAATTTATTACACCTCAAAATGGTATGCTGTTCAGTGGCCATAGCAGTGAATCTAGTGTTTTTAGCAGCTATACCAAATATACTTGACCCATATTGTACATTTATCTGAACAAGCTTGAAACTTGGTCGATGTTTCTCCATCCCGCTCACGTAGTTCATGACCAGAATAAACTGCACTATCACCGGTAGACCTACGTGACTATTTTAAGTTACGATAGAGGCCTCCATTCACAATGTGTTAACGTAGTGGCATATTGATTGCTGGTTTGCATCAAACTGCATAAAAAGCTGGCCAGCTTGACACAGATTCATCTATCTCATGAAAAAGAGGCTAACTTGCTGGCTGTGTCACGTGCGTGTGCACGTCTTGGGCAGCACTCATTCAGTTCAGTCATACAGCGGCTTAACTCGGTGTTTCTTTGCTTTGGTATTGAGGATAATGTGTGGATGCTTTCAGCGGGTGCTTTGTTCAATTAAGTGGCTCAGCTGAAGCATCACCAATCGTTGGGTGCGAGCTAAAGTGTTAGATTCTTTGGAATCCATTTGCTTTCAGGCATCCCTGGTTGGATGGCATCCGGAGCATTGGTATGCCGTCCAATGCTAACACTTATTCACGTGCTTACAATCCACGTCTTTATCCAAGTACCCGTTACACCTTTCCTTCGTGTTTTTGGCTGGTATATACTTTCCAAATTGGCAATCAGCATTGCATGCTTTGGTCATGCTCCACCCTGTCAGTGAACATGTAAGGGCACAAATATGCCAAAAAAGCACAGCGGTACTGCATGATAGTGTGGGGGCGGGCCATAATCACGGCAAAAACTTGCAGTTTGATGGGAGCCTGTTTAAACGTGTTTGGCCCGTAATGGTTACCTTTTTAATGAGTCTGTTTCTGCTATGTTTATCTATATATACAGTAAAATATATAAAGGGCCAGGGAATAAAGAGTATGATGTGGCACCAAAGCGCGGTTCCTTGCTCTTAGTGAAAACTTTTAGGCCATGAAATTCTAAAATGTTGATAAGGAATTGTACATGCCTCACGGGGTAGCTGAAGTACATCAGCCAGTCGCATTGGTGACTAATGAAATAGTCTTGTGCATGCACTTGGCAAAGTTCTCCATTTGTTATGTTGGCCAGCCGTCCATCTGTAGTCAGCCTGGAGTGCTTGCACAATGGTGCAGGCTCGTGTGTATTGTATCAGTCTAGTATGGTGCAGAGATTAATTTAAAGGCATTATTAGTGCGACATCATTCAATCAAAATGAATACTTAAAAACGTTTGTGAAAATAGCCTTTTATTTGTTGCTCTGTGTATGTGCTGTTGTACGTTGTTCCTTTCTAGTATTGCTCCAGATTTGTGGAGTGCTTTTAGGCATTTACCCTTGTATTTCTCTTTCTTCTTTTGACTACTACCTATTGTCACTACATTGTTTATTCGATGGAGAGTTTGCATCAGTATGCAAATACTTTGTCCAATATAATGCATAGTGCTGCCGTATGTCGTCTTTAGCCAGGGAAGTGTGAATGCCCATTGAGCTACCATATTTATCTCCAGACTATACCTGCAGTTTCCCAAACTAATTTTTCAAAGGGCTTCAGCTGTGATGATGGTTCGCATTGTTTCTGTTCCAGAAATAAATTGTGGTTGCCGAGATTTGTTCTTGGAAAACGTACATTCTATGTTATTTCTCTTAAAGAGTGCTCTCTGGTGTTCCACTCGTAGAGCACTTCTCTGAAAAATCAAGCTTGCCATACTCATCAAGGTGGCAGAGAGTGTGGCCATTATATAAGTGTCATTCATAAAATACATATTTAGGAATGATACATCACCAAGATGCATTGATACATTAACGAAATTGACATCCAGACGAAAGTTCATAAAATGGAGGATCTAAGAGATCAAAACTCAACAAGGGACGCTGCCGAGATTGTTTCCACAAGCAAGCTAATTTTTGTGGCAAGATATCTGTAGCCTAAGCACATCATTTTGCTTGTCTTAGGAAGCCCATTATGTAGAATGGCCAATTTGCTTTAGCCTGTTTCTTCCAGTTTTAACTGTGAATTGACAGATTTATTGTTCAGTCGGGCAGTCTACAACTGGGGTTACATATGCGATCTCACTACTTTCAATACTCAGCTCTGCTGCGTCACAGTAGTCATTGCATAATGCTGCCTGGTCTGCCACAATGGCCACTTGGAAAGTGGTGAGAGAGCATCTGCCTTTTGAGACTCGGCACACCTGAACGTCCACTTTTGTGTGCCATGTTAGATGTTTTACAGCTCTTCCACACCTGCTAAGACCATTACCGAAATGAGAAACTTTGGTTCCCGAATAAAATGGAGGGAGGTTCTGGTACCCTGAGAGGTTTGAATAAAGTTCATTAGGATAAGGTAATGGTGTAGACAGCAGCTGACAAGCAAATAAGGTGCTGGAAGTAATGTTTCTTTGGATGATATTGTCACGGGGTCGTGACGCGGCCAAAGACAGAAAACTTCGTGTTGGGATTTAACTGTTTATTTGGGCGAACCTGTGCCAGGTAAAGGGAAAGTCTAATTACAGCAGCAGTCTTGCACAGATAGCAGTATCGGACTGATAGCGGCAAACGCAGCGTCGGCCTTCGATCAACAACTGACAAGCGGCGAAGCGCGTCGGCATTTATACCCTTGCCGTCGAATGTTCTAGCGTTATCGCTGGCGGTGGCGTAGGTTCCAGAACAATCCGTACCGTTCGCACAGTGGGCGTGACCTTATCGAATCGATCTACTACAGTCCGGAACCTTCTCGAAACCTGCAGGCGCGGTTTGCGCCGAGAATCGTGTAGTGTTTCGGAACGATAACAAAAACTTGTGAAATGAAACGTGGCATTGCCCCCCTCTGAAAAAAGGCATCGTCCCGATGCTTTAACTAAAGATGAAGGTACAATAATAATGCAAGAAAGTACAATGAATAAATTACAATACAACAATAATACAAAAAACACTGTTTCAGTTTGTTAACGTGCATGAAACAGCTTGAGGTGCGCGACATGGACGACTTCAGGTCGCGATCGGCGTCGTTGAGAGTTGGTGATGCCGTCGGGGACAACCTCGTAATCGAGTGGGCCGAGACGTCGAACCACCTTGTATGGTCCGAAGTACCGTCGCAGAAGCTTTTCACTTAGTCCACGTCGACGTATCGGCGTCCACACCCAAACACCTTCATCGGGCTGGTATTCCACGAAGCGTCGTCGAAGGTTGTAACGGTGGCTGTCGGTCGTCTGTTGATTCTTGATACGGAGACGCGCAAGTTGTCGGGCTTCTTCGGCGCGTTGAAGGTACTCGCTCACATCGAGGTTTTCTTCGTCGGCGACGTTGGGTAACATGGCATCGAGCGTCGTTGCCGGGCTCCTTCCGTAGACCAGTTTGTATGGAGATATTTGCGTCGTCTCCTGCACCGCCGTGTTGTATGCGAAGGTCACATACGGAAGAATGGTGTCCCACGTCTTGTGTTCGACGTCGACGTACATTGACAGCATGTCAGCGATCGTCTTGTTAAGCCGCTCGGTGAGGCCGTTGGTCTGTGGGTGGTACGCTGTCGTCCGGCGGTGGTTTGTTTGGCTGTATGCCAAGATCGCTTGAGTTAAGTCGGCAGTGAATGCCGTTCTTCTGTCGGTGATAAGGACCTCCGGGGCGCCGTGACGTAGGACGATATTTTCGACGAAGAACTTAGCTACCTCGGATGCACTGCCTTTTGGCAGGGCTTTTGTCTCGGCGTAGCGGGTGAGGTCGTCGGTAGCTACCACGATCCACTTGTTTCCGAAAGCCGACGTCGGGAACGGCCCCAGTAGGTCCATACCAATCTGCTGGAAAGGTCGGCAAGGTGGATCAATTGGCTGCAGAAGTCCCGCTGGCCTTGTCGGCGGTGTCTTGCGTCGCTGACAGTCCCGGCATGTCCTCACATAACGAGTGACGTCGGTGGTAAGACGTGGCCAGTAGTACCTTTCTTGTATCCTCGCGAGCGTGCGAGAAACACCGAGGTGCCCTGCCGTCGGATCGTCGTGTAGGGCCTGCAGGAGTTCTGGTCGCAGAGCTGAAGTCACCACAAGGAGGTACTTAGCTCGAAGCGGTGAAAAGTTTTTCTTTTGTAGAAGACCGTTTCGTAGGAAGAACGACGCAAGTGCGCGCTTGAATACCTTCGGGACTTTGGCGGTCCTGCCTTCGAGGTATTCTATTAGAGCTTTCAGTTCCGGGTCGGCCTGCTGTCGTTCAGCGAAGTCGTCGGTAGTTATCGTTCCCAAGAAGTAGTCGTCATCCGAGTCGTCGGGTAGCGGTTGGTCGACAGGCGCACGAGAGAGATAGTCAGCGTCGGAGTGTTTTTTGCCGGACTTGTAAATGACAGTAATGTCATATTCTTGAAGTCTCAGGCTCCATCGTGCGAGGCGACCTGAAGGGTCCTTCAAGGTGGCTAGCCAACACAAGGCGTGGTGGTCGCTCACAACTTTGAAGGGCCTGCCGTAGAGGTAGGGGCGAAATTTCGACGTAGCCCAGATGATGGCGAGGCACTCCTTTTCTGTTGTGGAATAATTTGCTTCTGCTTTAGATAGCGATCGGCTGGCGTAACTAATAACCCTTTCAAGTCCGTCAGCCCTCTGCACAAGAACGGCGCCAAGACCTACGCTGCTTGCGTCAGTATGTATTTCTGTCTCGGCGAATTCGTCGAAATGGGCAAGTAACGGAGGCGTCTGGAGGCGATGTTTAAGCTCCTGGAAAGCGTGTTCCTGCGGCGTTTCCCACTTAAACTCCATGTCGGCCTTGGTAAGGTTAGTGAGAGGATCGGAGATGCGGGCGAAGTTTTTCACGAACCGCCTATAATAGGCACACAGGCCCAGAAATCGGCGCACGGCTTTCTTGTCAGTGGGCGGCGGGAAGTCGGCGATAGCGGCTGTTTTCCGTGGATCGGGAGGAACTCCAGGCTTGCTGATAACGTGCCCCAGAAACAAGAGCTCCTCATACGCAAATCTGCACTTTTCTGGCTTCAGTGTGAGTACGGACGTCTTGATGGCTTGAAGTACAGATTCGAGGCGCCGAATATGCTCGTCGAAACTCGAGGAAAACACGACGACGTCGTCCAAGTACACAAGGCAAGTCTGCCACTTCAATCCTGCCAGTACTGTATCCATAACGCGTTGAAAAGTTGCAGGCGCTGAGCAAAGGCCGAAGGGCATCACCTTAAACTCGAAGAGGCCGTCCGGTGTTATGAACGCCGTCTTCTCTCGGTCTCTTTCGTCGACTTCGATTTGCCAATAGCCAGTCTTGAGGTCCATTGACGAGAAGTACTTGGCGTTATGGAGCCGATCAAGGGCGTCGTCTATTCGTGGGAGAGGATACACGTCCTTTCTTGTGATTTTGTTCAGGCGGCGATAATCGACGCAGAAACGTAGGGTCCCATCCTTTTTCATCACCAACACCACTGGGGATGCCCACGGACTCTTGGACGGCTGGATAATGTCATCTCGCAGCATTTCATCAACTTGTCTCTTCATTGCCTCACGTTCTCGCGTCGAAACCCTGTACGGACTCTGACGGGGTGGTCTGGCATTTTCTTCGGTTATGATTCGATGTTTCGTGATTGGGGTCTGCCGAATTTTCGATGACGACGAAAAGCAATCTTCGTATTGCAGGAGCAGGGCCTTGAGCTGTTCTTGCTTATCGTTCGGAAGTCTGGGATTGACGTCGAAAGCTATGGGAGGGGCTTGGTTCCTCTGAACAGGTTCCGCAGAATCGGCGAGGGCGAAAGCACTGGTGGCTTCGACAATTTCTTCGATGTATGCGACCGTTGTTCCTTTGTTCACATGTTTGTACTCATTGCTGAAATTCGTGAGCATAACCGTTGCTTTGCCTCCCCGCAGCTCTGCAATTCCTCTTGCGACGCAAATATTTCGGGTGACCAACAGATGCTGACTGCCTTCAACGACGCCTTCCAAGTCAGGTGATTTAGGAGCGCCGACTGAAATAATGACGCTTGAGCGAGGTGGAATGGTGACTTGTTCTTCCAGCACATTCAAGGCATGCTGTCCTGACGGCGTGCGCGGCGGTAGTGCTTCTTCTGTGGATAACGTTATCGACCTTGTTTTTAGGTGTATGACAGCACCATGGAGGCATAAGAAGTCCATGCCAAGGATGACATCTCTCGAGCAACGCTGTAGGACTACGAAGTCTGTAGGATAAATACGGCCGTTAATGGTGACTCTCGCTGTGCAGATTCCTGCAGGCGTTACGAGATGACCTCCGGCTTTGCGGATTTCAGGGCCTTTCCAAGCTGTCCTAACTTTCTTTAACTTCGCGGCGAACGACCCACTGATGACAGAATAGTCGGCTCCAGTATCGACGAGAGCAGTCACACTGTGGCCGTCGATAAGAACGTCGAGGTCGCTAGTTCGCCGTCTCGCATTACAGTTAGGGCGTGGCGTCGGGTCACGGCTGCATCGGCTTGTTCCGCTGCTTCCATGTTGCGTCGTCCGGCCACCTTCGGTAAGTGAGCTTTTGCCTTCAGGGCTTTGCCTGGTTGGGGTTGTGTTCAAAAAGCTCCGTTGCGTCGGCGTCGTCGTCGGAGGATCTTCGGTAGTTCGTCGCACAGCAACCGCACCTCCATCGGTTGCTGCCCTTAGTTTCCCGGATACGGGCTAGGAGACCGGCCCCGCGTTGGGCCAGAGTACTGCCGGGGGTGCGGTGACATGCGGTGGCTGGGCGACGGCGAACGGGAAGGACTTCGTGGTGTCCATTGAGTTCCTGCCAGGTAGTCGGCGATGTCACGTGGCCGATCTCCTGGCTGCGGACGCGGTGCATTGACGGCGAAGCCACGCAGTCCCATCTGTCGGTACTGGCAACGGCGGTATGTGTGCCCGGCCTCGCCGCAGTGGTAGCAGAGGAGGCGGTTGTCAGGTGCACGCCAAACGTCCGTTTTCCTCCGTGCACTGCGCTGGCCCGCTGGGGAACGGTAGGACGTCGGTTGGGGTGGTGGCGGCGGTGGCGTCTGGCGACGGAAGTGTGACGGGGCGGCGTTTTGGCGTGGACTGGGAGGAGCGCTGTGGCGCACTTCAGCGGCGTAGCTCATAGTTTCTGGCTCGGGCGGCGGTGTTTCGGGAATTCGAAGCG
This sequence comes from Rhipicephalus microplus, assembly GCF_013339725.1. Classification (NCBI taxonomy): domain Eukaryota; kingdom Metazoa; phylum Arthropoda; class Arachnida; order Ixodida; family Ixodidae; genus Rhipicephalus; species Rhipicephalus microplus. The sequence goes on along the minus strand of NC_051175.1, from coordinate 100,506,847 downwards.
ATTGCCGGACTTCTTCTCGCACAATGTCGGTGATCGAATCCACTTGAGGCTGCGCCGAAGGCAACAGTTTGCGCAGCTCTTCCCGCACGATCAATCGGATCATTTCACGCAGGTCGTCGGAGTCACTGGCTTGAGCAGCAGCGCATTCTGGAGTCAGGCGACGATTATACTGTCTGGTGCGCATGTCCAGCGTTTTTTCGATGGTGGTCGCCTCGGATACAAATTCTTGGACGGTGTTCGGTGGGTTCTTCATTAGTCCCGCGGAGAGCTCCTGTTTTACCCCTCGCATGAGGAAACGAACTTTCTTTTCCTCAGGCATGTCTGGGTCAGCGTGACGGAATAGGTGGGTCATCTCCTCTGTGAAAATTCTAACCTTTTCATTTGGTAGCTGAACCCGGGTCTCGAGTAGAGCAGCGGCCCTCTCTTTGCGAACGACGCTTGCGAACGTTTGAAGAAATGCGCCGCAGAAGACATCCCACGTTCGGAGCGTGGACTCCCGATTCTCTAGCCAGGTCCTTGCGGTGTCTTCCAGGTAGAAGTACACACGACGGAGCTTTTCTTCGTTGTCCCAGTGGTTGAGGGCGGCCACACGGTCGTATGTATCTAGCCAGGTTTCCGGGTCTTCAAACGATGAGCCATAGAACGTTGGTGGTTCCCTGGGTTGATGAATGACGATCGCGGGCTGGGACGCTCCGGTTGTCATTGTCACTGCAGTCGAGGTCATGGTCTTGGTCTTCCGCGCCTTGTCTTGTAGCAGGCCGTACTCCGGTGGGAGACCTTGCTGTCGGCGGCTCGTTCGCTGCTCTTGGTTGGCGTCGGTGTCTTCTCCGCGAAGGGGGCTGGGTTCACGGCTTGACGGGGGCGTCCGGTACATGAACGAAGCAGCACCTCCACCAAATGTCACGGGGTCGTGACGCGGCCAAAGACAGAAAACTTCGTGTTGGGATTTAACTGTTTATTTGGGCAAACCTGTGCCAGGTAAAGGGAAAGTCTAATTACAGCAGCAGTCTTGCACAGATAGCAGTCTCGGACTGATAGCGGCGAACGCAGCGTCGGCCTTCGATCAACAACTGACAAGCGGCGAAGCGCGTCGGCATTTATACCCTTGCCGTCGAATGTTCTAGCGTTATCGCTGGCGGTGGCGTAGGTTCCAGAACAATCCGTACCGTTCGCACAGTGGGTTTGACCTTATCGAATCGATCTACTACAGTCCGGAACCTTCTCGAAACCTGCAGGCGTGGTTTGCGCCGAGAATCGTGTGTTGTTTCGAAACGATAACAAAAACTTGTGAAATGGAACGTGGCAATATGCCCCATAATTAATCAAACTCAACGAGATTCTCGAGGAAGCATTACAAAGGTAAGTTTGGCCGCCCATAGTTACTGGCCGCTACCAATCGGGAGCGCCGCCACCGGAGTAGGTAGCCCCAGTACCAAAAAGGTCCCCTAAGCTCATTTCACTCTGAGCACTCTGACTGTAAAAAACCGTGTTCAAACTGAGTAGGGTTAGGCTAAAAAAACATAAAAAGGTATGCATGGTGTTGTGCATATATATATATATATATATATATATATATATATATATATATATATATATATATATATATATATATGCACGACCTTCAACTTCTCCTGGTTCTGCAATGAATATAATCCGTGAACGTTGATAGCCTCGAAGCATATGTTCTGTCCCATAAGGAGCCCAGTACTTTTAATGAAACGAAGCACTGTGTGCCCCAATCTTAAGGTGTATCTGACAAGATGAGTTCACAGCCACAAACACCGAGCTTCCGAGCTGAAAATTCCCCTGGTGGATTGGCTTCGCCGCAACGCAACTTGAAAAGGAAGTTGAAAAAGTTCAGGCCCCTATCCGTTACGATAAGCACAAACTTTTATCTGACGTCACACCTTGCAATGATGGAGTTAGTTTATCTTCTTGGTACAACATGTACCGGATAAGCGTAAGGTATTTTTAAATTTCCCGCGACCGTACCCCCGACGAAACATACCGCAAGTGGTTGGCTTCTCCTGACTACAGAACATGGCAGAAATTTTATTGCTCTTTGCTGACACCTTTGGACGCAAAATGAACAAGATAGCGTCGTACAGTTTAAATTTCCCTCTGCCATGACCGCTCTGTGGATATTTACACAGAAAAGTTTATGAAGTGGCATGTAGATGTTTGTTTGAATTAAAGGTACTGTTCTCATAGTTGAGTAGAATAATTAGGGCTAGCTCATTAACGCACAACATGTTTATTCTTTGTGTAAGCTGGATGTACATTGGCTTCAAACCGGCTTCCAATCGGAGGTCGTTTTATGAGGCCTATTAAAGCCGATTGCAAATACAAACTTTTACTTCTTTCCACTTCAATTTTTCAAGTGGCAGAACCGCGTTAGGCTTAACTCAGAGGACAAAGACACAAGAAGACACTTGCTATCGGCCTATATATACCCCTGCCTAACTGACCTTCAAGCGGTGCCGGTTTCTCACTCGCGGATGGCCCCTCTACACAGTAGGGCCACAAGGCGTACGACAATGCCCTGGCCCTAGCTAATCTATGAGCTAATGAGCGTAGTACATTCAATCAAACAAACATCCATGTGCACTGTTTTCTGGCGTTTTTGTAGGTTTACCCCCGTATTCAGAAACGCTCCTCGACTTGAATTCCATCCTTCACTTGACTGAGCTGAGCACTGCGCCACTGTTCGACTGAAATTGACGCTGCGCTTCTCAAGACTTGCTGCAGAATATTGCCGACATGCAGTGACTCGGTCCGCCAAGAGACGGCGCTCCCATCGGATTTTTCGAGTCGAAGAGAGCTTTTGAGTGAAGGAGCGTTTGTGAATACGGGGGTTGGTGACGAAAATGCGTGATCGATGCAACGAGCACGACCTACTGCCCTCCTATACCTGCCCAGATGGCCGGGTTCCCATAAACGAGTGTCCCCCCTTTCGTTCAACCGCTCACCACTAGTGGCGCTGCCTATTACGTGTTTGTCTGCTACTCTGAGGTGGTACGCGCTGCATTATGTGATGCATTCTGTGATGAACTGCCAGCATATATGTGACTAATTCTTCCCTTAGATGACTAGTCAAGTAAGCTGTTCAGTGCGTTTAAGCATTTCTTGCCCACTGGGTGACAAACATGGGAACACGAAGACTTACATTGTGTAGGACAGCCTATGTGATGTCAGTTCAATTTAGAATTACGAAGAATTTCTGAATGAATTTAGTGTATTTGTTTTCAAAATATTTTATTTGGGGTTCAAAATTACATCATATGAGTGCTCTGTTGACCGGAATATGACCACGAACGCTCAAGGTGACGTCGGTGAACAGGCGTGGACTAGCGCCACGCCACTCGCAGGTTACGGCCCTAGCGGGCGAAGGTACAAACTAGACATGGGCGCGAGAGAGGGGCTGTCTGGGCAGGTCAGGAGTAGAGTAGGTCGTGGCCATGAGCACCCCGCTTCCAAGTTGGAACTTTCCTTTGTTAGTTGTCTTTTCCGCCACGCGCGTTGAAAACAAGACGAAAACGTTGATGCTCTTATCAGCACCGATAAGGCTAAGCTTTTTTCTGACGTGATATCTTCCGTTCAATAACCTAACTGCGTATTGGGGTCGATCTACACGTAAGGTATCCTTAAATTACCCGCCACCGTAATTATAATGCAACACACTGCAAGTGGTTGGCTTCTCCTCAAATCAGACCGTAAGAAAATGTTTTTGCCCGTTTCTGACACCTTTGGACAAAAAATGAACAAGATAGTGCCGTGCAGTTTGAATTTCCCGCTGGCCAGTCCGGCCAACGAAGATCAACACAGAAAAGTTATTCAACATGAGGGCCATATAAAAGTTTGTTTGATTAAAGGTACTGTGCTCATAGTCACACAGAGAAATTATGGCTAAGCCATGAACGTACACCACGTATATTATTTGCGTAGGCTCGCTGTACAATAGCTTGAAACTGGCACCATTCGGAGGTCGCTTTTGTGAGGGGTATATATATATAGCAGATCGCAAGTATGTACCTTTTATCATTTTTCACTATATGCTTTAAAGTGTAAAAAAACTATGTTAGGCCTAGCGTCAAAAGGCAAGAAGAGTAAAAGATTGTACTTGCTATTGGCTATTATACCCCGGCCTAAGCGACCTCCAAACTGGGCCTCTTGGGTCATTCGCAGACGGACACTTTACACGGGAAGGACACGAGGTATCTTACGACGGCCTCGGCATAGGTAATCTATGCGATAACTAGCGTAGCACCTTAAAGCAAACAAACCTCTACGTGCCCCGTTTCTTGGTGTTTCCGAGAAAGTGAGCCCACCAAAGTTCGTGATCGTTGCCATAAACACGACCTACTGAACTCCTGACCTGCTCAGATTGCGGGGCTCCTATGGGAGTGAGTGTCCTCGCTTTCGTTCTACCTCTCACCGTTGGTGGTGCTAGGTAGGGCCGCCAACGTGGATGGATGAGTCGATGGATGTACCGGCTGGGCCCCTTAGATTGGGCGGTGGCTCACGCCACCAAGCCATAAATTTAAGTACTATCCCTGTGCTACCTATGGCCGCTGGTGGCTATAGGTGGCGCCATCAACGGTGAACGGTTGAATCAAAGCGGCGACGCTCGCTCTCATCGAAACCCCGCCATCTGGCCAGGTCAGTAGTACAGTAGGTCGTGTTTATGGCATCGATGACGCATTTTGATGGACTCAATTTGCCAGAAACACCAGGCAACAAGGCACATAGAGACTGGCTTCATTTAAGGTTCTACACTCGTAATTGCATAAATTTGCTACACCGAGGCCGTTGAGGTACAGCTTGTGTCTTAACTGTGTAAATTGTGCCACCACGCATGATCCACTTGGGGCCACTCGGAGGTCGGTTAGGCAGGGGTATATATATATATAGCCGACAGCAAATATAACATTTTTATTCTTTTGTTCTCTGACGCTAAGCCTAACGCGGTTTTGTCACTTTTAGAGCATGAAGTGAGAAGTGATAAAAGGCTTATACTTGTGATCGGCTATATATGGCCCTCACAAAGTGACCTCCGAGTGGTCCTGGTTTGAAGCCCTTGTACAGCAGACTTACGCAAAAAATATGCAAAATGCATCTTAATTGCCTAGGTGCGACTAATCTATGCAATTATGAGCATAGTACCTTTCCTCAAACCAACTTCTACATGCCCATTATTTTGATTAAGCTTCATGTGTAAATCTCCGCAGAGCGGACGTGGCAGCGCGAAATTTAAACTACACGACACCATCTTGTTCATTTTTCGTCCAGAGGTGTCAGAAAGGGGCAAAAAAATTTTCCCGTGGACTGTATTGAGGGGAAGCCCACAACTTGCAGTGTGTTGGATTATGGGTGCTGTGGCGCCCAATTTAAAAATCCCTTACATTTATTCGGTATATATCGCACCAACAAGCCGAACTAAGTACGCAGTTATCCATCAACGCATAGTGTGACGTCAGAAAAAACATTGTTCTTATCGTGGCTGATAAGAGCATAAACTTTTTCGACTTGTTTTCAACATGCATTGCGGAGAAGCCACCAACCAGAAGAATTTCCAGCTCGGGAGTGGGGTGTTCATGGCCACGTCCTACTCTACTCCTCACCTGGCAAGATGGCAGGGTTTCAAAGAGAGCGAGTGTCTCCGCTCTCGTTCAACCACTCACCGTTGGTGGCGCTACCAGAACATGTTCGTCTGCTACTCTGCCGTGGTTCGCACGGTGCTAGAGTTAGAACAGCTGCATTCCTTGATGAATTGCCAGCATATATGTGACAATTTTTTCCCTTAGATGACTAGTCAAGTAAACTGTTCAGTGCGGTTAAGCCTTTATTGCACACTGGTTGACAAACATGGGAACCCGAAGACTTACATTTAGTAGGACAGCCTATGTGATGTCACATCAATTTATAATTGGAAAGAATTTCTTGATCACATTTAGTGTATTTATTTTTAAAATACTTTATTTGGGCTTGAAAATTACATAATATTAGTGCTCTGTTGGCCGAAATATGACCACGAACGCTGAAGGTGACGTCGGCGAACAGGCGCTGACTAGCGCCACGCTGCTCGTAGGTTACGGCCCTAGCGGCCTAAGGTACAAACTAGACATGGGCGATAGAGAGGTGCTGTCTGGGCAGGTCAGGAGTAGAGTAGGTCGTGGCCCTGAGCACCCCGCTTCCGAGCTGGAACTTTTTTTTGTTAGTTGTCTTTTCCGCAACGCGCGTTGAAAACAAGACGAAAACGTTGATGCTCTTATAGCCACCGATAAGGCCATGCTTTTTTCTGACGTTATATCCTGCGTTGATTAGGCTAACTGCGTATTAGGGTCGACCGACATGCAAGGTATATTTAAATTTCCCGCCACCGTACCCATAATGCAACACACTGCTAGTGGTTGGCTTCTCCTCAAATCTGACCGTGGGAAAACTTTTTTGCCCGGTTCTGACATTTTTGAACGAAAAAGGAACAAGATAGTGTCGTGCAGTTTATCTGTCGTGCAGATAGTGTCCCGCTGCCATGTCCGGTCAGCGAAGATTAACACAGAAAAGTTATTCGAAATGAAGGCCCTGTAAATGTTTCTTTGATTAAAGGTACTGTGCTCATAGTCGCACATAGAAATTATGGCTAAGCCATGAACGTACACCATGTATATTATTTGCGTAAGCTCGCTGTACAGTTGCTTGAAACTGGCACCATTCGGAGGTCGCTTTTGTGAGGGGTATATATAGCCGATCGCAAAAAACCCATGTTTTATCACTTTTCACTTAAAGATCTAAGCGTGGGAAAACTGCGTTAGGTTTAAGCTCAAAGGCCAATTGAGCGAAACGATTATACTTGCTATCGGCATTATATACCCCTGCCTAATGATCTCCAAGCGGTGCCGGTTTGTCATTCGCGGACGGCTCCTTTTTACAGTTAGGACACAAGGCATACGTGAATGGTTTCGGTGTAGCTAATTTACGCGATTATTAGTGTAGTGTTTTTAATCAAACCGACCTCGACGTGCCCCTTTTCCTTAGCTTTTTGGCGGAGGGAGTCCACCCAGGTGCGTTATCGATGCCAAGAACACGGCCTACTGTACTTGCGTACGTGCCCAGGTGGCGGAGTTCCTATGGGTTCGAGTGTCCCCGCTTTCGTTCAACTGCTCACCGTTGGTGGCGCTACAGAATGCAGCTGCTGTTTTTCTAGCGCCATTAAAACCACCGTAGAGTGGCAGATGAACATATTATAGTTAGCGTCGTCCTTGAGTGGAAATGTGGCTCCACTTCGAGTGCGTAATTGTAGGGCTATATATTTCATGCCAAATTTATGTGTGTGTTTTGTTTCCACTGTCAGCCAAGTAAACGGCTCTCGTTTCATCGCTCAGTGTGAACACAGCCTAAATATACAGGCGCATAGCAATATGTACCTCTTCTCAAACGACCTCCCGATTGTGCCAGTTCCAAATGGTTGCACAGCCTTTTTACGTAATGGATATACAAGTTATATACCGGGCTGTACCGCTATATATACCGGGACATATCGGGGTAGATACAACTGAATATACAGGGGTGGCACGAGGATTATTGTATCGGGGGCACTTGGTATAGAGTTTCTTATGAGGGTCACGTAGTCTGAAAATTTATGGGCTGTTTTGAATATGCAATTTTCCCCCAAACGGACTAGAGAGGGCGCTAGGAGGCCGACTGTGATCTGGGGGCAACTGGCACGCTACTGGCGCCCCTCCCCCCAGCCTGGTAACGGCCAGTAACGATGGGTGGCCAAACTTACCTTTGTTAAAGCTTCCCCGTGAATTCACCAACTTATTGGAACCATTATGAGAAATATCTCAGGAAACATTACTTCGACCACCTTATGCGCTTGTCAGTTTTCTACAGCCCTAACTTATCTTATTTTATTGAAACCTTTCGTAATACCAGAACGTTCCTTCACTTTTGTCTCGAAATAAAGTTACTCAGTTCGGGAATGATCCGAGCAGGTATGAAAGAGCCGCACGACTTCAAACATGGCCCACGAAATTGAACTTTCACTACGACCAGTCCCGAAAGGCAGATGCTCTTTTACCGCTCTACAAGTGACTTAGATGCACACCTGGTAGGATTATACAATGCCTACTGTGGCACAGCAAAGATCGATGTATATTTACGGTGGTGAGATCGCGCCTGTAACTTAAGTTGTATACGTGCCTACTGAACATCAGTATCCGACTTTTTACGGTTAGAACTTGAAGCAATAGGTAGAGAAACGGACACTTGTACATAAGGGGCTGCAAAGGAGAAGCAACATGCTGCGCTTAGGTTGCAGGTATCTTTCCAAGGCTAACTTGCTTCTCTAAATGACCGCATCGGCATCAAGTTTTCAATATTGATCTCTTAAAGCCTCCACTTCCTGAACTTTTGTTTGGATGCCAACTTCATTAACGTATCGTTTCAGCTTAGCAATACATCGCTCCAATGTTTGACAAACTATTCCATGAATCACCTTTATAAATACCACACTCTTATAAAACTCAAACCAGTTGGTAAGGCCGATTATCCAGAGAAGTGCTCTACCAGTTGAACACCAGAGAGCACTTGTTATGAAAAACAGAATATACATTTTATTCGAACAAATATCAGCACCCACAATTTATTTTTGAAACACAAAGAATGTGAACCACACGACAGCAGGAGTCCTTTGAAAAATTAGCTTGGGAAGCTTTCAGTATAATCAGGAGACCAATATGGTCGCTCTATTACAATTCACACTTCAATGGGCAAAGATGACATGCACTATCAATTAGAATGGATAAAAGGGCGATATTTGCACACTGGTGCATACTCTAAATCAAACAAACTATGTAGCGACACTAAGTATTAACCGAGGAAAGGAAAAAATACAAAGACACAGGCCTAAATGTACTTAATAAATCTGAAGAAATACTAGACAGGAACAGTGTACCTCAGCATCAGTGCAGAGCAGCAAGTAAAAGGCAATATAACACCAACATTTACAAACATTTTCATTGAAAGACTTCACACTAATAAAGGCTTCAAATTAATATCTGACCTCTACTAGATTTAAAGATACAACTTAAGAAGACAAGCACATTTTCTCCTCAAAAGCATTAAACAGACAAGCCTGCACCAATGGGTGTGCACAACAAGCTGACTTCAAAAGATCAATTGCCGGTGGCTCCAACCTATTGCAGAACATTGCCGAGTGTATGAACAGGACTATTTCATTAGTCACCAATGCAACTGGCTTCTGTACTTAAGTTATCTCGGCAGGCCCGTTCTTTTCCCCTAAGTGCAACTTATCAGCGTTTCAGAACTTTAAGACACAAAATGTCTTCACTCTGAGGACAAGGAACCCTGCTTTGCTGCCACGCTGTGCTTAATATCCCCTAGTCCATGTATATATTTCCCGCAAAATCGGAAAAATATAGCAGGAACAGACAAAATAAAAAGCATTGCGAGTCAAACATTTAAAACGGGCTGCTATCAGACTGCAATCTTTTACCGCGATTATGGCCCGTCCCTGTGCGCTTTCTCGAATATTTAGGCTTTTACGTGTTCACTGATGGACAAAGCATGCAATTATGATTGCCAAGTTAGAAAGCATTTACCAACAGTAACATGAGAGAAGGATACAACGGGTACTTGGATGAAGTCATGGGCAACAATCACGTGGCTAAGTGTTGACATTGGACCGTATACGAATGATCTGAATGCCGTAAAACCAGGATTCCCGAAGCAAGTGAATTCTGAAGTGAAGACTATAGCTCGCTACTAACGAATGGCAATGAGTCAGCTGAACCACCTAATTGTAGAAAGAACATGCTGGGAACGTCCGCACAATAACATCAAGAAAAAAACAAAAGGAGCATCGAGTTGAGCCATGTATGGCTGCAATGACAGACTGTTGCCCAAGACGTGGCAAACGCACGTGCACACAGAATGAAGCCTCCTTGTCTTACAGATAGATGAATTTGTTCCAAGTTACGAAACTTTTCATGCAGTTTGGTGCAAATCAGCATCGAAATGCTACTACACTGCACAATATGAACGGATGCCTTCACCATAAGAGAAATGTTTCTTATGCCATTCCTATAATTCTATATGCTTCCGTAAGATGCTTACGGAAAACAACTGCATTCTGTAAGCAAACATGTAGATTTATTGGAATGACTTATAGGGATTAAGCCATATATATGGCTTATTGTGGTTTCAAAGGGGTTTACGCCATACGTATATATGTCTTAAAACGTGCACATGTATTAACAATCGCACTGCAGGTGCATAAGATCATGAAATACGAATATGATAATGAAACATTGTACAACATGCTAAAGCTTGTGCCATTAAATGCACCATACGGGTAAGTTATATGTGACATAGTCGTTAAACACTGTTATCCACTGTATAGTCGTTATCCACTGTATGGCCCAGAGTGGACCCAGGGAATCACAGGCATGTCTCACGGAGGCAACACAAGACTCAGTCACCCAGTCTCTTCATCCACTGGTGGTCACAGAAGAGTGATGAACAGAAACCCGGAAGAGAGTCCTCACACAGAGTGAAAACCGAAGGGAAGGCCGTAGCAATGGGCTTTCTATTACGATACATTCACCAGAAGGCAAGCTAGAGGCGAATCCTTGTTGACGCAGAGAAACCGTGGCCGAATGACAGTGGTACCTGGGTGATTGCCTTGGCCATCCAGGAAGCACAGGCCAAACGTGGAAGGCAATTATGGTTCGGCAAGCAAGAGGCAGGAACCAAGAGGCGAATCCTTGTGAACACAAACACTATGACCGCAGAAGGGTATCGAGGATTGCCTTGACCATCCAAGAGGCATAAGCCAGATGTGAAAAACAATGCAGTTTTGGACGTAGCATCCACTGAAGGGGACCAGAGGTCGGAATGAAAGTTGTAAGAACACCAAGTATTCAGGATTAGATGTCTTTAGATATACAGCTAGGACGCACACAGTAATTAAAGGTAATGGCGGCTTAGAACAGAATATTTGACAATGACAAATTGTGGCTTAGCCTAGAAATGGGCAATACAGCGGGATGTCTTTTATTCTGCAATTATTCAAATACTGTGCGCAATATTTAAATGTGTGTTTTAATTCAACAGAATAGGGGGATTTTGCAGTCACCTAAGTCGCCATAATTACTACACTACGGTTAAAGACTATGTCCCCTGTGCTTTACTTTGTCTAATTGATTTATTTCGTAGTGTGTAACCAACAGATGAGCCTCTGAAGTTTGTTCTTTTGTTCATAGCGAGCCTCACCCGGCAGAGTTTATAACTGAGGCTAGCACACGAGGGTTTATTGTTTAGCAGCAGTCGCCTGCAAAGGTCACGTGCCACCCTCTGGTGCAAAGTTTCGCACACACCACCTTTACTACAAGTGGTGCTGGCCGATACTTCTATATATTAAAGATCAAAGATAATAAACATGGTGGACAGGGTTGTTCACGTTATAACAGTTTACACAAAAGAGCACCACAGGCGTAACTTGAAGGTTGCGGTTGATATCTCGCTGAAGAAATACGTGATTTTTGTCCACATACTCATTTATATTGTCCACTTAATGCCTTGAACTACAAATGAGAACAAAAAATGTCCCTCTGTGCCCTCTTTTGCTTATCTGAACATTAAATGCATTTGGCTAGGTCACATGCTTGTGGGGGACACTATAAGACATACCAAATGTCTGCTCAGGCCAGGAACGGTAGCATTCCTGCATTTGAGGGCTTTTGCAAATTACACAATCTCGTAATAGCAAAACAGCGGCTGAATGGTGGAACTTTTGTCCCGTAAACATATGACGGTCTCCAGGAGAGCTATCTTCAATGTATCTAGCAATTGTACTTGTCCGCTCTGGCGCAGTGTATTCAGTTACTCGAAAAAGCATCAAGCCATGACATCATAGCACTCTTCACCACGTCAATGCACCAAACTCACCAGCCTATTTCCAGAGTAAAGAGAACCTAATTGAAAGGTCGAAAGGTACGGTAACAGGGCTCTTAAACTGACACGTTTGAACTTGTGTATGGAAGTTTCTAGCTGTTTGGAGAACAATGTAGGGAATGCACAACGACTTTGAAGATGCACCACGCGGGTGACAATGTTAAACTGAATTTAAGGGCCAACGTGATAAGAGTTCATGCACAGCTTTCGAGGTGTGCCTTCAAATGCGAATCTCTGGAGCCACAATTCGTGTCGGTGAAACGAATTAAGTCTTTCCCACTCGTTTCGAGGGTTCGAGAGCTTCACGATGTCAAAATGATGTTGCGGCTAGAGCGACTGGAAACAGGGGGTGCGCAGCTTGTTGAGATCCAGTCAATCAGTGGAGGCTGAAGTGGACAGCCCACAAAGTGGACACACTTAAAATAGTGCCCAGAGTGCACTGAATCCATATTAGCCCCGTCCGGTGATTGAAATGTCAGTTAAAATTATTTCAATTTAGAAGTTGCCTTAAGGTCTACCCGCGAAACACTGAGTGTAACTACAGTGGCGAGTTTATGCACTTGTAAAAATCAGATCTACAGGTCAAAGGTTTCATTTCCACATGACGTGATCCCTGCACACTGCAGTGTAGTTGCTGGAAGTAAAAGCAGTGTAAATACAATAGGAAGTGCAGGAATCTAAAGAATTTGTCAGAAAATTAAAGTAATGAGACTGCCTGGTAAAAAAATGTATTGACCGAGGCGGTAAATATTAAATCTCTTTGAATAGGCATGATTGCGTCACTTGTAACATGATTCCCACGCTGCATAAGCTCCCCGAAGGTCCGGTCAACTGACTGCTTGTAAAATGGCGAAAACGCTGTAAAACTGGCCAAGCAAGGTTGGTCTTGAGCTTTGTGACCAGAAAGAAGGCCTGGTTCACATTGGGACTGCACACGCCGCGATAAGAATAAGAGAAGCCTGGAAGATCAATTTTTATGACGTTTATCCATTTGATGGGCCTGCAGTTTGTGATAAGCCACAGAATATGACTTTCAGGGAGCCATTGCAGCGTGGAAATTCGGTAGGCAGTGTGCAAATTTTGTAGACAAAAAATTGTAATGTGTACCAATTCGATCAGAAAACTTTTTCACCAGAATATTACTTAACGGACAAAGAACGTAGATATGTGAGACGCCAGGTACAGGTATACGAACAGATGGACATCATTCTGGCGGCACAACTTTTTTTCCAAATTCATTATCAGTACTGCTTTCACTTGGCAATGTTAGATCATCCCCACCACAATGTTTCCAGAGTCTGCACTTTCACAAATTACAAAATATAGACTACTCTCCTTCAACACAATCTGCTAAATTTATTTCAAGTGGTGATCATTCCTGATCTAACAAAATAGTATGTGAAGGTTCACCAACACTAACCCATATGTTAACAGATATTCTGCCAAGGCACACAACAGAAAAAAAAAACTGTACTTGCCTGAGTGTTTGCAGACCCCCAACAAAGTTTGGAAAGCGAAAGAAGAGGGGGTCGCTCTTGCAGGACCAGAGAGCTTCTTAGCATCAGCCAGACAGAGGTCGGAAAGCCAGAAATTAAAAGCCATCTTAATATTGTGAGGCCGGGTCAACCTGGTTTATCGATACACTAGTTTGCAGATGACACAAGTATATAGCCAAGACCAAGTCCAGAGTACCACTGCATGACACCATTCGCAGTTACCAGAGTGAATAACGGACTGAAGGTACGAACTACAGGGCAAGCGTAAAATCGGTATTACATTAATTAATAATCAAAGTGGTGTGATACGTTGTGCGTGGCAGTACTATAGATTGCTGAAACTTTTGCCAAATGGCTGATGCAATCTCTCTTTATAATGGACGCGTTCTGTCAACTTCCATCTCTCCACTTGAATAAAAAGAGAACAGGCACCAGTATTTGTACTATGTTCTGACGGCTGCAGTCAACTTGGAGTGACAAGTGTAATGTGCTAAGAAAAAAGTGTTAACCTAAGGGTCTTTTTTGTTAGACAATAATAATGAGAACGGACTAAGGTGCCAGAGAAGTATAGGGGATGCTATTAGAAGTAACTAATGCAATGTGAACGTAATGTATTACATATATATATCTTTACTAAACTTTTCATTTCATCTGAGCTAGCAGTTGAAGTATACACAACTGCTTGAGATAAGCGTGCCTGTCGCTATCAATTAGGCTTTTGAAGGCAGCGTTGACTAACGCAGGTGCTCGGGTTGAACCTACATTAACATGGCACGAACTGCAGACTGGATACTGCAGTATTAGTTAGCTCTAAATTGTTTCATTTTATTCCATGAGCACTTTACCCTTGTTACTCAATGCAGATGTGCTTACGCGAGTCATTCCACATCTTCGAGCAAAGGCCTATAAGGGCGCAGTAGGCTCTAGTAGGGCGGTGAAACACCACCCCCTGAGGAAGGTCGTCTTTTACGAAGCAAGAGCTGGAAGACTGGCACGGACCAACGGGATTGTCTCTGCCGCGCGCCAGGTGCGAAGATTCACAAGCTGGAGGCAAGCTACCTTCATGTCGATAGACCAATCTACAGTGTTCCTGGATTGAAAAAAAAACGACATTTATTGTATGTAACTGGTATGCACAACTGCAGGTTGAACTGCATCAGGGCATTAAGAATCTGGCCACTAACATATAACATTTAAGCATGTTATTTATGTTATTTAAGCATGTTATTTAAGCATGTTATTTAAGCATTTAAACATATAACATTCAAGCAGCCGAGTATACCTCAGCCACTTGACCACTGTGGCGAGGCTATTTTACAAATATAAAAAAACTGGGAGAGTCAATTACTAAGAATTCTTTAAAAAAAGTCTTGAAGAACGCTCACAGGACATGAAGAGTTAAGGAAAAACTACGCAACTTACGTACGCGAAATAAAAGAGTAGAAAAAGAAATGCTGAGTCCTTAACCGTCATTCAGTATGAAACAACTTGCCTAAGAACACGTCCTAGAAAAAAAACAAACACCCAGCCTATTGGCAAGTGGTCTTTGACAGAACAAATATCTCTTGTCATAAAATAAGTCAACATCAGAAAATATCGAAAACTTTCTCGTGGAGAGATTCGCGGGTAAAGAGAGCTATTAAAACAATTACCCCAAAAAGTTTTTTGGGAGGGGCTGGGGGGTTCCACTTGATTGTTTGGCCGTTTCTGTAGCATACTGGAGATCCTACTTTTCTGTGAACTTTTATTTTTATTCAAGTTTGTGAATTTGTGTAATATCTTTGACATGCACTCCTCATGGAAGGAGAAAGGAGATTTCGACAAGTTCGTATTCATCTCGAAAATTGCGCAACAGCACGATGACGAAGAAACAACGGGAGAGGCGTTGCTGCTTCATTCATCGTCCTCGTATTGTTGCACTGTTTTCTGGAAGCGCTTGGTTAGTCTGGGTGTATGTGTGCTTGTATTCCTCTGCCAACAAACACAGTTAACGGTGTGGTTGTTTGTTTCCTTCCGTTACACCTTTATTCTCGTTACTTAATGTAGATGTACTTACAGCAAGTCTCTGTTGAACGGAGAGCAAAGTTTCATTAATAGAACATAGTTGTTTCCAACAGGCAAAAGAAACACCGTCTGCTGAGGAACGGCATTCCATGTACTTTATCTATGCTGGAGCCTGTAGGATTGTGCCCTGCGTGCAGCAGATGCAGAGCCGCGAGGGAAATCAAGCCACCTGTCAATCATGGCAAGACGTGACGCGCCTGTTTTACAGACCACATCGTAGTTCAGGTGTGTTGAGTGCACATAACACTTCGAGACACGTCATTCTCAGCTGAAGACTTGAGTACTATTTATGTGCACCACTGGCAGGTAATTGACCACGAACTTTGAGCTAATTGCAAAATAAGCATTCCTAATTTGTTTCCTAAAGTTCCTTTATATCAATTATGGTTGAAATATTTTGCTACACACGAATACTTTGGCGAAGGCAGGAGAGTGCTTCACAACACGTTTGACTGGAAATGTTTCGGAGAAACTACGAGTTTACCTTTTTATATTTGCTCACTGCAAGCAGATAATTATCGCTAATTATTTGAACAGGTTGTGGAACGGAGTCCTCGAAGAAAATGTAGACTTTCTGAATGTACAATAATTACACCTAGTACTAACTGCAATTAACAGCTGTAATATACAGAAATTTGTTTTATCACTTCTGTTTGCGTTTCGTTTGGGCTCCAGAGCCTTGGAACGTTATTGCATAAATTTTAGGCACCTATAGAATGCTTTTAATAATGTATCTCACGAAGAAATAATGTAGTGGCGCACTACGTACATAAGTAGGCAGATAAATTAAAGCTCCCCGAGCAAGCGTAGGTTACACGCACTTAATAACTGATTAAAAGAGCACATACACAAAATTTCGAAGGAGAGATAAGTGCGAGATGGATTTATGTGGACACACACACGATAGCAACAAAATATCATGAGCAGATGTAGCCTAGCACATATATAAAAATCAAATTTAAAGTGCATGAACCGCAATGACGTGACGTCACAGCGCTGACGTCAACGCGATGACGTCATTGCGATGGCAATGCAAGCAAACCTACATCATGAGTTTGTGTTGCTGGAACACGCCCTGCGCTGCCTGCGTTTTCTTCCCTAGTGCCTGCGGCTTTGCGTGTGTTGGCTGTGCTTGCTCTTTGGTTAGTGCCCCCTTTCGCGCACATACGTGGCGCATACGTCACAATTTCTTGTGGTCACGTGGCCAGCCGAGTTTACTATGCCAACGAGACTTCTTAGCTCTGTGTTTTTCGAAATCAAACCTGCGACTGGGCTCTCTAAAAGCATATTTAAATAACCATCGTGCACAAGCGCAAACGAGGTTTTCAGCAGTAATAAAAAGATCATAAGCTACCTATTGCAACAACAACAAATTAAAAAGGCACAGAATTTTCTTGTCAGTGCTCCCATAAATTACCATACAAGCTTACCTCTGGTGCTAGGAAGTTTGGCAGTGCTAGGAAACTATGACCAGTGGACATACTCCACCTTTGCCAGCACCCATCGTTGGCTCACCGGCCACGAAGCTTGCAGTGACGATGGCCGTTTCATCGGTCCTTTCTAGATCGCTGGCGGTGCACCTCTGCGAGATTCCCCGTCTTGCAGTTTTTGGTCCAGATGTCCTTTGCAAAACTGCATGAACATGTCTCGTAAACAATGATTAGAAATGAAAATTTTGATTCCACTTTCGAAAAGTGAGGCAAGATTACATTTATGTTGGACATATAGTTCTTAATGTGGACCCAAATTCACAACCGCATAGGTGTCTGCAGTTAACTCCTGGCTAAATACAGCCACTGTGGTCTTCGTTCTAAAGCTTATTAGCGTAACGCCGGAGTCGCCAAGCCACTGCGTCCGAGTGTGATGAAAAGCCGAGATTTTCCAGAACAGCCTTGCGTGAACGAAGTCTAACGTTGTCCGAAGTTTCAAAACCTGTTCACAATTGTCTTAAAGGGGCTGTGCGACTGTCACCAACCAATTTGTGGTTTTGAGCAATTCAGCAAAATATGAGTATTGTGTCCACGCGTTATATATCAAAATTGGATTGTAGAAGTGTGTTAATGCGATAGCGTTAAAGAGCTCGTTTCGCGGAAATTTCTGCGTCGGCGTCGTCGCTAGTGAGCGAAAAATTACCTGGTGCGTGCAATGCCAATAGCACGTCCGCCACAAAGACTCCGTCGGGGACAGTGCGCAGCATACGCTGGTGCAGTGCGGGGAGCGTCCTGGAAAGAAAACAAAAGTTGCTAGAAGACGAAAGTCCGCGCAATTAAATGAACGCTGTCTCACGAATCACGCTTGAACGCGAAGCCATGGCCGGTCTATAAGCCAAGTCGACGCTAAAAATAAAACGAAAAGAGGGCAATGTATTCACCTTTTCTTAAACACCTCCCTGGGCGCCGCCATAACCCTCCTTGGGCTGTGCAAATTGGCGCGTCCCCTCGAAAATGCACTGACAACGCTGCGCCCTTAGCCTTTGTACTCCCGCGCACAGCCCACCATGGCGGTGTTTTTTTTTTATTCCTGTGAAAAGGTGTATAGCGCGACAGAAGGAAACACGCAAAGCCCGAGTGTAAACAGTTAAAGGGTGCTGCATCCATATCCCTGAATCGACGTATTGTGCAGACCTGAAGCGCTTGAAGTTTGAGAGATGTTGCTATTTTCTTAAAGTGCGGCCACAAACCGGCGAGGAAAACGTCGGGACGCACCGTTATTGCAGCCCATGAAAAACACACATATGCACCACAAACAGACGGGCACGAAACGGTGGTTACGGGAGCTCCACAGGCATCCCGAGTCGTCGGGGGCACCTACTGTCGCCACCGCCCTGACGAAGCTATCTAGTGCCTGCCTAACTGTAATGATTGATACGTGAAGTTTAACGTCCCAAAACCACATATGATTATGAGAGACGCCGTAGTGGAGGGCTCCGGAAATGTCGACCACCTCGAGTTCTTTACCATGCACTCGTATCGGATGCCTAACTGTAAGCTAAGCCTGAAAACTGCATGCATGCCTGTGTCACGGGGTGTATGGGTCTAGAGTGGCGGCATGGTTCAACGAACCCACTCACTAACGTTCGACGCAACCTGGCTTGAACTTCAGTTGAACTGGGAAACTATATATTGAGTGATTCATGTTCGCTGAACACCTTTCCACAGCTATAGGCGGCCTGTCGAATCGGTGGGCTCACCGGTATTTTTGATGCCAAAGGCGAAGCTCGCAGTGGCCCTCGATAAATTCCAGGAACCACCGTGCCTTGTAGTAAGTAGTCCCACAAGTGCAGGTGAAGCAGTCCCACAAGTCCAGGTGAAGTACCCCCCCCCCCCCCTCCACACACACAGACGAAAAGTTGTAACGCGGCTCATACGTACTATTACTATCGCATACCTCACGCCTGAAAATCGCGGCCAGCCATCCATGCACGGGGCCAAAGAACTGCCGTCCACAAAACCCACAGCATGACGAGCCACACATGAAAAATAAAAGCCCGCCACCCGCGTGTAGCACTAATGGCGATGCTGCGCATGCGTTGTTGCAGCCAAAGCTGGTCGCGCCGTTACGTCACTATATCGTTCATCGCCGCCTTATCAGCGAAATCTGCGCGTGGTGCATTGAGGAGGTTAGAACTCGAAGATGTACCATGTCAATTTTTATGAACGGGAACACGCGAACCCGTGGCCCGCGTGTTCCGGCGGTTACTTGTAGCGCGTTCAAGCGGGAGTGATAGCAATCACATCCTGGGCTCTGGGGTCTTACTTGTATAATAATAACCAGTCATTATATGTATGATGCACAATAAAACTGATTGATTGATCCTCTATTCCCGTCATCTAGTGGTGAACAAAATAGCCGGTCATTGGTGATACGGA
The DNA here is from genome assembly GCF_013339725.1 of Rhipicephalus microplus. Lineage (NCBI taxonomy): Eukaryota > Metazoa > Arthropoda > Arachnida > Ixodida > Ixodidae > Rhipicephalus > Rhipicephalus microplus. Next base: position 100,487,442 of record NC_051175.1, on the reverse strand, counting down.
ATCAGCGGCAAGATAGTAACTGCCTCCCCCTTCAACGCGATCACGCAGGAGGCCGGGCGTAATCATTCCGCCGGTTCCATATCACCAACCACCAGTTGTTTCACTCGCCACTAGATGACGGGAATAGAGGCTGTGGTTGCTATCGCTCCTGCTTCAACACGCTACAAGAACTTGCCGGAGGGGTGGGTTGCGCGTTTGCGTGTTCCCTTTCATGAAAATTGACACTTTACAAAAGCGAAATCAACGGATGATTGTGGGGCTCGGAATGTACTAGAAGCCTCTCAAAATCAGAGCTGTGCGGTCGCTTTTTCGAGTGCACTGCAACCCAGTTCCCGGCACGACTTGCAACTACGTGACGAACGTGAGCAAATAATAACCGTATATTTAATTTGTAAGTCATTGCTTTAACTTTTGTGACGCCACCTTTTTCTTGAATTTGTTTCAATAGGAAGCCACGTTCCGCTTCTTCAACTCTTATATTTCAAGTCCGACGTTGTGGATACATATATCATGCTCTGGAGGTTGTGGATTCGATCCCGGACTCTACCTAGATGCAGGTGAAACAGCAGAGGCCTGTGTAATGTGTTATGCATGCTTGCGTAAAAAAAAGCCAAACTTCTGCAGCCTTCCACTATACGAAGAGCATCATGTTGAGGTTTCGGCTCGTAAAACGATAATTCAATAAAATATTTAAATCATGACTTAAGGTTTCTACAAACATACTCGCGGTAAAGACAAGAAAAGAAAAAAAAATGGCAGTGTTTCACACCATACTATTCGTAATGACTCACGGGTAGCCAACCGGATGTCTTTCTGGTTAACCTCCCTGCCTTCTTCCTTTTTGTTGCTTCCATAACTGCATTAAAACAATGTCTCCCTAGCATGCATGTATGTATGTTGGGCTTACAATATGCGCTCCTGCAAACCGTTACTGCCGCTTGATTCAGCTCATTCGAAGAATGTGAAGCGTGCAATTGCTTCCACGTGCCTAGAATCCGCCCTTCAAAAGTGATGCGTTCACGCAGCCACCGACAGTTTTCATCAGCAAATGCAACGCCTGCAGTCATCAGGGCGTTCTGACGCTATTCTGGCGGCTTCCGCCACGAGTCGTTGCTACGGAAAGTAAAATTGCCAGGGCCGGGAGAAAAATACACACTCGCGTAAAGAAAACGAGGCCTGAGGTGATCCCACACATCCACAAAGCATAGCGCATAACCTTTTGAAAGTTGCGAAAAAGCACTATGGAGTACCTACCGTCTTTTCAGCGCCGCACAAGTCGTCCAAGCTGTGTGCGTGCGTGTTCTCGATGAGGTTACACCGAACGCGAATTGTGGAATCAAGCCCACTATAGACGTTACGTTGACTGTGCGGCGGGGTAGTATATAATTTGCGATTGAGCTGTGGCAAATCATACACCGGGCAAAGTGGCAGATGTGTTAACCCGCGGGCCCGGGAGCACAAGTTGACGCTCACAAACGACAACGGCGCACATATTTCTGCGCACTGTGCAGTGTGTGGCTGCAGCGTGACTTTGTTTTATAAACTGAAGGTGCTAATACGCAGCAAGGAAACGTGTGCACGTGTACTGTTAGGGGCGTTGCACATAAACATTGAAGGATGAATATTGCGTCAGCCAGACGTCAGTGTGTTTTCTGGAGGGCGAATTCGAATAGCTGTGCCGTAATAAGTTTTAGTTTCCGATATAAGCATCTTTGTGATACGCGCAGCCGTGGTTGTGACGCACGATGTGTATTTCTTCCACAATTTTTTCATAATTAATTCAGCGGCTAGTGAGTGTTTTGTTATTTCTACTTGTTTCCTGTGCCTTGTTCCTTTCTTTTTTCGCGCTTGACTTAAGTACAGACATGCACCAACTGGCCCAGCAACGCCTTTTACTAACATGCTACATTTGGGTGTTACTGCAATGTTGCGTAATTTTATTTACTTGACTGATTAATATGTGGGGTTTACCGTACTAAAACCACCATATGATAGACGCCGTAGTGGAGGGCTCCGGAAATTTCGACCACCTGGGGTTCTTCAACCTGCACCGAAATTTGAGCAAACGGGCCTATAGAGCAATTCCGCCTCCATCGGAAATACGACCGCCGCAGCCGGGATTCGATCCCGCGACCTGCGGGTCAGCAGCCGAGTACCTTAGCCACTACACCACCGCGGCGGGGTTCGTTCACGTGACTAGTTATCTATGATACTACATCATCTTTCGTTCCCTCGCTAGTTAGGCGATTTAAATCTTATTTGAAAGAACGCTACCATACATACGTCGACTCAAACATAAATCCCACTTTAGGCCTATTGAATTTGGTGTCCCCAGGGTAGAATACTAAGACGAATTCTCTCCTTTTATATGGTAGTGATACTGTTAGAATTTACGATTATTGTAAGTATATAATATATGCCGATAACGGTTCAGCACTTATTAAAGAAGAACTTGGAGACCATAACACGAAAGGATAGTACATTGTCATAAGTTGGAGACTTAGGTGTAGGTTAAATACTTATTCTAAATCAACCGAAAGCTAGATTTGTGTGTTTCCGTGTCCCCGGCATTTCAGGGAAAAACTGATGGCTTTATAATTCTTGGGCCATTCAAATAAAAATGTAGACAAGATTAAGATTCTTGGCATAATATTTTCAGAAAATATGTCCTGGCCAGAATGATCCCGTGAAAGCTTTATTGCCAATAGTAAGCAGAGTAGCCAACGTATAAAATCGGAGTCGTTCCATGTTTCCTGCTAGCATTAAAAGATTGTCATTTTTTGCCCTTTCTAATTCACATCTATATATTTTACACCAATATAGAAAAAGACGACATTATCTAACTTACAGCAAATATTCTTGGTCCAGAAAAGCGCTGCGTTCAATAGATAGAAAACCTCTTCGTATCTAGAACACACAGGTCCTTTATTCAAAAACAAAATCATGAAAATTCACAACATATGTAATCATAAACTACTCAGAACATATAAAAATTCTATATTAGAAAGAACAAAACTATTCGAAGCAATAGCAAATCTTTGAGCGAATAAAATGTTCTATCTTTTCAGGTATCACCATCAGTATAACATTTATTTTACGCTTACTCATTATAGGGAAGAAACACTTTATCATGTACTCACATTCACCCTGAATGAACTATACAAAAAATGGTGTTTTAAACAGTACTAACAAATACTTGCGGGATCACTTTTCGTAACGTATGTCTTTAAATGAATGTATGAGGCAACTTGTGGTTCCTTAGTAGTTTTTAGCAGTACTTTCTTTTGTATCTTCAGCAGGATTTTCTAATGTTCATGTTTTTTTTTCATGATATGCAATTCTTTTTTGTTAGCCTGTTTTGCTGTTTGCTATAATTTTTCGTTACTGTATTTGATACCAATATGTTTTGATACCGATTTGTTTCGTACTGTCACTGCTGCTGTGCGGGGGACCAGAGCCTATCGCCAAGCTGCAAAAGTGCAGCTTTTTTTCTGATCCCTTATTTTTACACGACCATTGCACTGTATTGAGCTTTGGGCAATGCGGAAAAAAGAATTCGGAATTTAATTTAGATTGGAAATTGTCAAATTGTGCTTGCATTTTGGCTATGAATTTAGCGTCGCTCACCTGCTCTAAGCTGACCTCACGCGCTTTCAATTTCGTCGCCTCTTTTTCCTGAGCATCAAGACGCTCTGTGAACCCGTCAAACTCGGCAGAGAGCGTTTGAATCAATTTCTAGATGACATCAACTTTTTTCAGGCGAAGCTTGATGTCCATGTCGACTAGCAGCGTGCGAACATACACCTCGAAAGAATCAATTGGGAGCTTTTCAATAAACGTACGCAAAGCTTTGCGTACGCTACCACACATGCGCTAGTAACGCTAACTGCCGTTAGCGTTTGTGGTCTGCCAACAAAAGCGTTAATATAGCGTGCGGCCCAGAAGCCGTGTATGAATACTGATACACGCCAGAGCCAGCGCCCACATGGATGAGGAAATTGCACTCGCAACACGTCAAACGCGTTTTGTTATCCGGCAGAAGGTATTTAAAGGCACAGCAACGAGGCACCACTGACCAGTCCAAGTCTATATAATGTAATCTTTTGTTGGCACTATAGGAAAACTTGTCTGCAGAAGAGGCAGACAAGTTTGAAAAAAATAACAAAAACTTACTAACCTGGAAAATACACGAGTGAAGTTTAGACAGCGTGTTGACACGAGTGGCAGCCTGCAGCCGAAATGAGGTGAAACGCCCACTGCACTCTTGAGTCGGTATCCATGAGGTGGTGCGATATAATGCTGATGACGAAAACTTCATGACAATCCGCGTTCCACATGTGTATGAATCCTTCGCGAAGTTATGTAAACTGGTAGCGTAGGTTCCATGGAAGCCCATGTATCCGGTAGGATGCGGCTTGTTGCCACCATCGCCATTTACGTGTGGAGGGCACAAATAATAAGCAAAAAATAAATCTGACATCACAAACGGTAGCGACGTCGTGCACTTGCTCTGCATGACGCGAATTTGAATTTTTTTATATGCTGGCCTTTTTTATGTCGTTATAAATACGCAATTTTATTGCGTCCTATAGCTTGCTAATTGCGTGTGCGAGAGAAAAAAAGGTTCAGGAGACAGGGTTGTTTTGTTAGCCTAATGGTACTTGCTACATACACCAAAAACATTGCAGACAAAACTGTGACAAAACTGTTCGCGAGTAGAATAGCGCAGTAGTTCAAAAACTTACGTTGCGCAATCGTGGAAAACCATGGCATCGAGACAGCAGCCTTGAGATTATCACTTTGGCAACATTAGAGTACAGTGTTTCGTAGCTTAGCGTGTCGCATTCATCGTCACAAAAAGCCGAGGCACGTCGGCCGTGCGCCAGCGAAGGCAGTCACAGGAGTGGCTATCTACACTATCTGTGAGCTAGCTCAACTCTGCAATGTGACGTCACTAAAAAAGTACACAACCAAATAAATACACCACCGAAGGTACGCACGAAACCAGTCACGCAAAAGTTGAGCGATGTCTCACTGATCACGCAATGCGCCTACTAAACATAAGTCATAGAAAAATAAAATTAAAAGAACGTTTTCTTTTTGTATGCACAAGCCCTGATAGCAGATTGCCTGGATACGACCCCATTTATGGCACTCGACTAAAAAACGAGTCAATAATCCATTCAGAGAAGCGTCAGGTTAGCCGTATAAGTAACTTCATAGTTAACTTTGACATATCTATAATAGCGACTATTTAAAAAAATTATATTGAGTTTTTGGTTTTGGTTATTGTCTGCTTTTCACCTAATTTGACCAAGACTTCGCCGTGGACAGACTACAAATGCTTAGGGTGATGGTCCTGCGGAATACGGTGAAGAAAGGCATGCACAGACCATTAGCGGCGTCCACTGTTGGGTCCACTGTAAGGTCATACGTTCAAGACGAGACCACGAAACGCGCGCGGCCTGTAAACAGACCCTACAAGTATCCTGAAACTTAAAAAAAACTCGTATTTTGCCCTTCTTCCTCTTCCATGCGTGCCTTTAGTTTTCATCAATGTTTTAATATGTTAAAAAGTGAGTGATCCAAATGGCGGCATAGCAGCTGAGAACAATATAACTGTGGCCCCAAGTAGTCAATGCCATGCCTTTTAAATGAGAAATAACGTATGAAACAGCGTTTAAGGCACGCTCCTGCCGTGCTCATTAGGCAAACGCAGTCGCTTTTTTACAAGGACTGTCAGTCCCGAGATCTTAACGAACGAGCGAATGATGGCTTAATTCTGGCTCACATGTTGTTCTCGTACGATGCGCGCTGTGATCATTAATTAACGATCATACTCGCATAGTGAACCATCTTATACGGTGCTCTCATTAAAGCAGATTTCGTTAATGATCAAGCATAACGGATGATATGTAGTCTCTTAGCAGACTGTACGATCGAAGAAAAGTATACGTTTATTCGTGCAGAAACGGATGGAAAGGCAGCGAGTATAAAACCCTGTTTCTGACAAACGAGGAGCTCTCCGTTTTTTTCTTTTTCATAAATGTACCGTGCCTTTCACAGCGGTCTGCGTTGTAAATATACTATGTTTGTTTTTACACACGAAAGCACAGGTCATTGTTACGAATTTTGTTATATATATAACTGTTTAGACTTCATGAATGTCTTTCCTGACATATCGAAAAGGCATTTTATAATGCTGGGGTCACACAGAAACATTTGATCACGATCAGAGGAATTCAGATAAAATTTCTCGATCGCACAGTTCTAACTAGTTCGAATCGACTTTGGCTCGTTCATTCATCAAATCGCGATCTGGGAGAGATCGAGATGCGAAGATCGCGACTTTCTTCTTCAAGATCGTGCGTTAACGCGATTAAGTGTAATCGTGTAGCAGCCCCTTATCCTGATCTAGCCTAGAAACACACACATACCCACACAAAGTCTTGACTTCAGTTTTTGTTCAGGTAAAGCCAAGTTCATTCATATCGGACTATTATATTCATAGAGTTTCCTAATATACACTAGAGGGAACTCTGGCACTAGTGTCCATGGAAGCTGCAACGCACGGCGCTTCAGCGAGCATGGGAATTATGGGTAGTACATGGATTTGTCTAATCTTCGTACTTCTGGTTGCGTGTGTGTTCGTGTGGCTTGAAGCTCTTCTGCCACAAAACAAAAAAAAAAAAATCAGCGAATCTTCAGCGGTTGCGCTTCACTACTTTATTCTTTTAGACTTACATTTCTAAATCAGGTCACGATGTTCAAAAGGGTTGAATCTTTTTTCAAAACAAACCCGAAACACAGCAACAAACAAATCCGCTACAACGATTCGCAACCAGCAAGTACGAAGACAAGGCAAATGTGTGTACCATCATTCCCATGGTTGTTGAACATCGCAGCGACAGAGTCTCCCCTAGTTGTTAATTTTGGGAAACTATGATCATATTGTTACGCGAATGACTAGTGAACTGCACTAGAGACTATGTTGGCTATGTATTAACAATATTTGCTGCAGCGCTGGCGGGTTTACCGTAACACAGACGAAATAAAGTCGGTTCCTCGTCTTCGTGCAAAGTGCACGTGTATATCGTTTATGAGATTAGATAAATTATCGTGAAGCAATACCTCACAAATACTGTCGTACGCAGCATAAAGTTTGGAAATTTTGAACATTGAATCTGTTTAAGAGGGCCGGAACCACGACGCGAAAACAAAAATCATAATAATCTTGAGCCGACATGATCTCTCTTAGTCCTCTTCTGCAGCATCATACTCTTTATATTCTGGTCCACTCGTAGAACACGTGGGGCGATTTCTCCGGTGTGGGATACAGTAACACAATGAACAAAAAACCGAAAGTAGAGAGAGTGACAAAACAAATTTCTATGCGAAAGATTGTTGGTGCCTTCAGATCGGGGTGTATCTATAGTCCCAAGGCGAGATCGAAACCATTGAGCTATTCAGGTAAGCTAGCCGAGGATAACATAGCCCTGTATGGTATAGTACCGCCCCAGTGGTCTAATGGCTAAATGACTCGGCTGCTGAACCACAGGTAAGGGGATCAAATCCAGACCACGGCGGCCGCATTTTCGATGGAGCCGAAAAGGCTTGAGACCGGTGTGCTTAGATTTATATGCATGTAAGGGAACCCAAGGTGGTCAAAATTTCCCGAGTCCTCCACTACGAAGTCTCCCATATTCATATGGTGGTTTCGGAACGTTAAATCCTCACAAATATTAGTATAGTGTGCAAAAGGGCTGGAAAAGATGGAGATAAAGCCATGGCGTCAGCAGCTTAATAAAAAAACAGTGAACTGGCACCCTCAGACCAAAGAAGGTTCGTACTCTACTGAAGATTCCGCTTCTCAGAAACAATGTCACCAAGTCAGCCTACACTGCAATTAGTGACGTAGAGCCGATCCTGAAAATGAAGCTGGTGACGCGAAGAAACGACGAAGCCGAGCCGAACACCCTGACAACGCCGACCGAGAGAGGAATCCAGTCCAGACTGCGATGCGTTCCTCCTGTTTCTGTGTGACCAAACTGTGCCATACTATAATGAACTGCGCATTACTTTTGGCCTTTTGCACTCGATCACATCTGACAAGCATTCTCGAATCATGAATGATAATATACCAATAACCCTCAAGAGGGAGGTAATAGCAGCTGCACCTTGCCGGTACTTTCGGCTGCTGACCCGCAGGTCGCGGGATCGAATCCCGGAAATGCTTGAGATCCATGTGCTTCGATTTAGGTACACCTTAAAGAACCCCAGCTCGTCTAAATTTCTGGAGCCATCCACTACGGCGTCTCTTATAATCAGATGGTGGTTTTAGGACGTTCAACCGCACATTTAAATTGCCGGTACTTACCTACAGAGCAGAGACCTGGAGGCTTAAAGAAGGGGATCACATGAAATGGAGGACGACGCAGCGAGCGATGGAAAGGAAAGTTATAGGTGTAACACTAAGAGACCAAAAGAGAGCCGAGTGTGCAGGGAACTAACCGGCGTTAAGGTTATCATAGTTGAAATCAAAAAGAAGGAATTGACATGGGCCGCGCATGTAGCGCGTAGACAAGATAACCACTGGTGATTTAGCATAACTGACGGGATTTCCAGAGAAGGCAAGCGCATGAGGTGGAGACATATAGTTAGGTGGGCCGATCAGATTGAAAAGTTCACCGGTATAACGTGGAAGGAGGAAGCACAAGACCGGGTTGATTGGCAGATTATGGGAGAGGCCTTTGCTCTGCAGTGGGCATAGTGAGGCTGATGATGATGATGCACTAGATAACAAGAATGACCATTGATAGTAATGCCAGGAATGTTCAAGGAAGACGCGAGTTAGTATATATATATATATACATATATATATATATATATATATATATATTGCAGGTTCGGATCCTGCCCACGGCAACTTATCTTTTCACCCACTTTTCTTTCTTGTCATTTAAATTACAATTGGCCTAATAACTTCCCCTATACCTTCCTTGGCATTATTGTCTGTTAGATATCATTATATTGTGTAAAACACGAAAAACGAGCCCTTAAGTATACACTTGTTTCCCTTATTCATTAACGAGGGTCTCGTACTGGCAGACTTGGTGCCTCTAGGTTGTATACGTTAGACTATTGGTCAGCTGCCAGTTAGTAATAAGTTCACGTGCTACGTGACGCCAAACAGGCTCATAAAGAGTGCACCACACTCGCCGGCATGGCTACTAGTGGCGCTGACTGACACTCCCACGTTTAAATTGACATAGATACCCAATAAAGTGGCTGGGGGGATAGCTGTCGTGGTAGCTCAGTGGTAGAGCATCGAACGCGTTATTCGAAGGTCGCAGGTTTGGATCCTGCCCACGGCAAGTTATTTTTTCACCTATTTTGCTTTCTTCTCATTTACATTACGATTGGCCTAATAACTTCCCCTATACCTTCCTATATATATATATATATATATATATATATATATATATATATATATATATATATATATATATATATATATATATATATATATATATATATATATATATATATATATATATATATATATATATATATATATATATATATATATATATATATATATATATATATATATATATATATATATATATATATATATATATATATATATATATATATATATATATATATATATATATATATATATATATATATATATATATATATATATATATATATATATATATATATATATATATATATATATATATATATATATATATATATATATATATATATATATATATATATATATATATATATATATATATATATATATATATATATATATATATATATATATATATATATATATATATATATATATATATATATATATATATATATATATATATATATATATATATATATATATATATATATATATATATATATATATATATATATATATATATATATATATATATATATATATATATATATATATATATATATATATATATATATATATATATATATATATATATATATATATATATATATATATATATATATATATATATATATATATATATATATATATATATATATATATATATATATATATATATATATATATATATATATATATATATATATATATATATATATATATATATATATATATATATATATATATATATATATATATATATATATATATATATATATATATATATATATATATATATATATATATATATATATATATATATATATATATATATATATATATATATATATATATATATATATATATATATATATATATATATATATATATATATATATATATATATATATATATATATATATATATATATATATATATATATATATATATATATATATATATATATATATATATATATATATATATATATATATATATATATATATATATATATATATCAGCCAAAATGTCTGCGCCCCTGACTCTAACTTCGTCGCTCTCCTCTTCTGCCCCTCGAGTCTCGTGCCAGTCCCATGGCGTAGCATCGTGGCGCGTGCAGGACGGCGTTCCATGGCGCGGCTTTCTTGCTACTTGCTTGACGGCTTTTACGAACGCGAATTGTGGTACGCGTCTTCTGCGATGGTCGAGCTGTGGCATTAGTCCCCCTCCTAGCACGCATCGCCCCGATGCGTAGAGCCGGCTGACAGTTTCTAAACAATAGGACTTCTCCTTGTGTTAGACGACGTTGTTCAGTTCCTGTCGTAGTACGGTTTCATACGTACTACATGTACAACTTCCGGGAGATTCCTGCGTCGTGTTGTGCATACTTGACCTTCAGGGATCACTTCGTAGTTTAATGGGCCTAGCTGACGAAGAACCCTGTAAGGGCCAAAATAGCGCCGCATAAGCTTTTCTGATAGGCCACGTGCACGTACAGGCGTCCAGACCCACACTTGGTCTCCAGGGGAGTACTGAACATCCCTTCGTCTTAGATTGTAATGGTGCGCGTCGACGTTCTGCTGTTGAATGATGCGGTTCCGTGCTAGTTGTCGCGCCTCTTCTGCCCTTTCTACATATTCGCTAATGTCAGGGTCCTCTTCATTCGTGCTGTTGACAGGCAGCATCGCGTCTAATGTCGTTATTACTGTCCGACCATAAACAAGTTGAAATGGCGTGAAGTGGGTTGTCTCTTGTACTGCGGTATTGTATGCAAATGTAGCATACGGTAATATGGTGTCCCAAGTCCGATGCTCGACGTCCACATACATCGCGATCATGTCAGCAAGCGTCCTGTTCAGCCTTTCAGTTAACCCGTTAGTTTGCGGATGGTATGCGGTAGTTCTTCTGTGGTCGGTGTGCGTTAGTTTCATGACAGACTGTACTAGCCTGGCAGTGAACGCAGTTCCTTTGTCAGTTATAAGAACTCTAGGTGCGCCATGTCGCAGCACTATCTGGGTCACAAAAAACTGAGCCACTTCATTTGCCGTTCCTTTTGTGAGAGATGACGTCTCGGCATACCGGGTCATGTAGTCGGTTGCTACAACTATCCAGCGCTTCCCAAACGATGACATAGGAAATGGTCCTAGCAAATCCATTCCGACCTGCTCAAACGGGACTTTCGGTGGCTCTATCGGTTTCAAAAGACCTGCTGGTTTTAGGGGTGGTACTTTGCGTCTTTGGCATTCTCGACATGATCTTACGTAATGCTGTACTGAATCCATCAATTTTGGCCAGTAATATCTGCGGCGGATTTTTGCCAAAGTCCTACTAATGCCCAAGTGACCTGCCGATGGGTCATCATGACACGCTTCTAAAATTTCCGCTCGCAGTGATGATGGTATCAGCAGTAGGAACGTTTCACCGGTGTGTTGAAAGTTTCTCTTGTAGAGAACGTTGTTGCGGAGGACGTAGGAACGTAGTCCACGGATGAAAACTCGCGGTACTTCGACTTGCTGCCCCTCTAAGTATTGAATGAGCAGAAGTAATTCTGGGTCCATTCGTTGATCATGAGCCATCTCCGACACATTCACAGCTCCAAGAAATGCGGAGTCTTGTTCATGCTCAGGAGACGAGTTCTGGATTGGTGCTCGTGACAAGCAGTCCGCGTCATTGTGCTTGTGGCCAGACTTGTAGACTACGGTGATGTCATATTCTTGTAGACGTAGGCTCCATCTAGCAAGTCTTCCGGAAGGATCCTTGAGGTTCGCAAGCCAGCACAATGAATGATGGTCACTGATGGCTCGGAATGGTCTACCGTATAAATATGGACGGAACTTACTGATAGCCCATATCACTGCGAGACATTCCTTTTCCGTAGCTGAATAATTATACTCAGCTTTCGACAGAGTGCGGCTTGCATAAGCAATAACTTTTTCTTCCCCGTTCTGCCATTGAACAAGAATAGCACCGAGGCCAACGTTGCTGGCGTCCGTATGAATGTCTGTTTTGGCATCTTCGTCAAAATGAGCAAGTATGGGAGGTGACTGCAAACGCCGTCGTAACTCAGAGAAGGCGTCTTCTTGCTCTTGGTGCCAGATGAATGGCACACCTTCCTTCGTAAGCCGTGTCAGTGGTTCCGCAATCTTGGAGAAATTTTCAACAAAGCGCCTATAGTAGGCACAAAGCCCCAGGAAACGTCGCATAGCTTTCTTGTCTCTTGGCCTTGGGAAATTTTCAACCGCAGTGATCTTATCCGGATCTGGGCGGACACCGTGAGAACTGACAATGTGCCCGAGGAACCGGAGCTCCCGGAACCCGAAGTGGCACTTTTCGGGTTTGATCGTAAGTGCAGCCATACGAATAGCGTCCAGTACCGTTCTCAATCTCTGTACATGCTGCTCGAACGTAGTGGAAAAAATTACTACGTCATCCAGATAGACAAGACATGACTGCCATTTGAGGCCGGAGAGCACAGTGTCCATCATCCTCTGGAAGGTAGCGGGAGCAGAACACAAACCAAATGGGAGTACTTTGAACTCGTAGAGTCCGTCGGGTGTCACAAACGCCGTCTTTTCCCGATCTCGTTCGTCGACTTCTATTTGCCAGTACCCGCTCTTTAGATCCAACGATGAAAAAAAGTGAGCATTGCGCAGTTTATCCAACGTATCGTCGACTCGTGGGAGTGGGTACACGTCTCGCTTCGTGACGAGGTTGAGTTTTCTGTAATCAACACAGAACCGCATGGTGTTGTCCTTCTTCTTCACCAATACTACCGGCGATGCCCATGGGCTTTTGGAGGGCTGTATGACATCGTCGTCGAGCATCTCCTGTACTTGCTTCTTTATCGCCTCCCTTTCTTTTGGAGCTACTCGGTATGGATGCTGACATACTGGTCTAACATGCCCTTCGATTACAATGCGGTGCTTTGCTACAGGCGTACGTCCGACTTTCGAAGAAGAAGAAAAACACTCTGCGAATTCCTTGATCAACTCCACAATCTGGTCTTTCTGCAGAGATGAAAGCTCTCGGTCAATATCTATTTTCTCGAGGACACTTTCCACTGTTGAGGGCGTTGTAGGTACTTTTTCTATGGTGCAAACATCTGAGACTTGTAAGTAGTCATGAAGTGATGCTATGGCTGCTCCCTTCGCCACATGCTGTACCTCGTTGGTAAAGTTAGTCAATAGCACATCAGTATATCCGTTCTGCAGGTTCACTAGACCTCTCGCCACGCGTATTCCCTTTGTGAGCAGCAGTTCGACATTTCCATCAGCTAGTCCGGCATATTCACGAAAAATGTCGCTTTTCACAGAAACTGTCACGCTGCTACGTGGCGGCACTGTCACACCTTCATCCACAATACGAAGAGACGAAACAATTGGTTGCTCCGCATGACACACGGCAACAGTGTTCTCTGTAGAGAAAGAAACTTGGGATTTCTGCAAGTCGATGATGGCACTGTTTGCTTGCAGAAAGTCCATGCCCAGAATTGCCTCTCGGGAACATTCAGGAAGAACAATAAAACTGCAGGCGTACACATGGCCTCTTATTCCCACTCTCGCTGTGCACAATCCTACGGGGCTGACTAAGTGCCCGCCGGCGGTGCGTATCTGCGGTCCGGTCCAATGAGTGAGCACTTTCTTCAGCTTCTTTGCGAGCATGCTACTTATTACTGAGTAATCTGCACCTGTGTCTATTAACGCTATGGTTTCTACGTCGTCTATTCTGACTTGTAGCTCGGATGTCACGTCACCATTACTGCGCTTGTCCGTCGTTGTGTCAGTGTCGTCGTCTGATCCGGTTAGCGATGGAGGGTTTTCAGTTTTTCGAAAATCAGCGGCCCTGCCTCCACAGGTCGCCGGTTCTAGTTTTCCCGTCGCGGGCTTGGTGAACGACGCCTCGGGAAAGTAGATGATGGGTGTGGACTCGGCGACCTATTGCGCATTGGTGCAATCGACCGCGATTCATGTCGCTGAGTGTTTGGATAGGCATAGCGCGAAGACAAATATTCTTCGATTTCGTAAGGGCGCTCACCGTTACGAGGGCAGGGCGCATTCACTGGGAAGCCACGTAGCCCGACCCGACGGTAGTGGCATGTCCGATAAAGATGACCTGCCTCCCCACAGTGGTAGCAGAGGGGCCGCCGGTCTGCCGTGCGCCATACATCACTTTTGCGGGGTCTTGCTTCTGGCATCGGCGTTGGAGTACTGCGAGGAAAGGTCGGTGGCATAACAGGAGCTTGTGCAAAGCTCGGGCGTCTCATGTCTTGCCGTACGACTTGCGCGTATGACAGCTGTGGCTGAGGTTCCGGTTGCGTGTAGTGTGGCACCTGAGGCTGCGGTTGAATAATTGCTTGCCGCACTTCTTCACGCACAACGTCCGCGATTGAGGGCATTGCTGAAGGACTTTGAGGAAGTTGCAGTTTCTGGAGCTCCTCCTTAACAATAGCCCTCACCATTTCCCGGAGGACGTCAACGTTGGTGGGGAAGGTTGTTGACTCCACCCTGACTGAAGAGACGCTGAAGTCTCTGTTGTACAGTCGCGCACGTTGTTGTAGCGTCCTTTCCATGGTCGTTGCCTCGGACCGGAACTCCGCCACAGTTCGCGGTGGATTACGCACCAGGCCTGCAAAAATTTCTTCCTTTACTCCGCGCATTAGGTGCCGCAACTTCTTCTCCTCGGCCATGTTTTGGTCGGCTCGGCGGAAGAGCCGTGACATGTCTTCTATGTACATGGCCACGCTCTCGTTATTCCGCTGGTTCCTCGCCTGAAGAGCAGCCTCTGCCTTCTCTTTGCGGTCCGTGTTCGGATAGGTTGCGATTAGCTCTCGTCGGAAGTCGTCCCATGACAGCATGCACGCTTCGTGGTTCTCAAACCACGTACGTGCCGAATCTTGCAGGGCGACGTAAACGTAACGAAGCTTTCGGGCTTCGTCCCAACCATTCAAACGTGCAACGCGCTCGAAGCCTTCAAGCCAGTCCTCGGCGTCTTCAAAGGTCTCACCGTGGAAGACCTCTGGTGTACGTGGCGAATCCACGATGAGGTGAGATGGAGATGGCATCGACTGGGTGGCCATCGTAGTGACGCTTGTGCTTGAGGTCTCGACAGGTCTTGATGAGTCAATTAGGGGGCCAAACTCGGGCTGCTCCCCACGTAGTCGGCGACTCGTGCGTTGGTGCACAGGTGTCAATTCTGCTGGCTCCAATCTTCTGGGATCTGGGCTTCTCCTTGCCTGTGGTGGGCTTGGAATCATACCCAGCACGTCCACCAGATTGTTACGAATAAATATAGCACCTGGTACTTTATAAACTCTTTATTCAGGGCGAACTTGTGCCCGTAAACTTGAAGCTAAAAATGGTCAGCCAAAATGTCTGCGCCCCTGACTCTAACTTCGTCGCTCTCCTCTTCTGCCCCTCGAGTCTCGTGCCAGTCCCATGGCGTACTTGCTTGACGGCTTTTACGAACGCGAATTGTGGTACGCGTCTTCTGCGATGGTCGAGCTGTGGCAATATATATATATATATATATATATATATATATATATATATATATATATATATATATATATATATATATATATATATATATATATATATATATATATATATATATAGTAAAAGTATTTCATCATCGATGCAGTTATACACAAGACGCCCTGACCATACATCGACTACGGAATCATCTCCTAGCCGCACACAGCGACCAACACCATGACAGAATCATCGACCGACCTTCCCATCCCCAAGTACACCGGAGCAGCGGATGATGGACCTGTACAGGACTAGTTCGACCTGTTCGAGTTCCACGCTACCGCTGCATCTTGGTCGGAACGGGAAATGGGTACGAACTTCAGCGACTACGTCACCGGTGAGGCGTTTAAATTTTACCTCACCCACATATTCGACAACGATGAGTCTTGGCAAAAGATAAAACAAGAAATGATCGTTTAGTTTTAAAAATACGATGACGACTACGACGAAGACTTGCTTGTAACCAACCATCCACAGACAACAGCACTCAGTCGTCAATTTTACAGGCAGTCTTCAACCATTCGAACGCACAACAAGATTCGACCTCTGACAAAAGACGAAGTGGCACACGAGTTCAGTGGCAGACGACAACGTGTATTTTGGGAAAAACACAGCCATCGAGCGCGCCTCCCTTCTGCACGAAAGTCGGCATTTGCGAAGTTATCGCTTCAGTATGAGACCCGAGACGTTGCCCAAACACCTGATGCCGTTCGCTCTTCGTCTGGCATACGTGGTCTACAACCTGGGTTTTCATCACGCGGTTCTTCAAGCGCTCCTCACGCTCACAATTTGCCTTATAAGGACGCCGTATTTATGGTAGATGACCTGGCGCATCAGGAAAATACCCTGTCGAGCCATTCTTCTTCCACACGAGTTCATGCATCGCCATCCAGTCTATACACACTCGACAGTGGAAGAAACACTGAAGGCTCCGACGCATCGAACGTCACACGCTGCAATGCGCAATAGCCTCTTATAGTGAACAGGGTAGAAGAAGCTTCTGAAGAACTTTCTACCAATTCTGAAGCATTATCTTCATTGCCCGAAGTGCATGACAACAGCCCACAAACTACCAGCTGCCGACTGGGCCCCACATCAAGTTGTGAAGAAAACGAGCGCGATGTTCAAGAAGGGATCTCACCGCAATGCGTTCCACAGCAACATCAGCAACGCCAGCAAAAGCAAGTTTAAGAATCGCAGACACTCCAACGGATGCACCGACAAGGACGACGACGCAAAGTCAGTCTCTTAAAACAAATTCAAGACGTCAGGCATCTTTGCATAAGGGATCGGTGCCAGAAACGCATCTGGCACAAAATATCAAGACTGCGCCTAAGATTACAGCTCCGAAACCTCCGGAAACACCGAACAAGACAAGAAGTCACCAGTTCTACCACGCAAAGATTCAGACACCATCCCATTAGTTCACGACAACGGAGCCAACGCCACAGAAAACTACAAAAGAGACTGAACGCTATGATTTGTACAATGCACGAACATAGACATAATTCCTTGAACTTCAGTTCTTGTACACGCAGGCTGCAAGCACTAATTCTGTCTCAGCCGCGGCACAGAATGCAGCGCGTACGACAGAGGATTCTGCGCCTACGACATTCGACCTTAAAATGCTCCAAGGACTTCCAACCTTGTTCGTTCCTCGCAGGTGCTCAAGGCAGGTCATGGTCAGTGCAGTTTTGCAAGACGCAGTTACCTTCTCCAGAACGCCCCAGCCAACCTCGCCCACCAGAGCTCCCCCATTTACCGGGCTGCTGCACTCTTTTCTGGAGTTTCGCGAGTTTACGGAACACCACGGGGCCATGACACAAATTGTGCATTTTGACATTTGTGACTTCTCAACCTCTCCTTGTTCACTTTTTGTTGTGCGTAATCCATGCCTTCTTTCGGGGGGAGGGGGAATCGTGTGACGTATTAAGTGATGGTTAGTAGACGTAGAGAAGGAAGAAGTCAATATAGAATAAACATGGCGTATGATCCAGGCCACGGCTCCCATTCATCGTAGCGTCACATATATATATATATATATAAATATATATATATATATATATATATAAATATATATATATATATATATATATATATATATATATAAATATATATATATATATATATATATATATATATATATATATATATATATATATATATATATATATTATATATATATATATATATATATATATATATATATGACGAACCACACGAGAACGGTGTGGTGGAATGGTAGATAAGGAGGAAGACGAAGACAAAAAATGGTTCATCGATTTGCACAGGGAAACAACAACAACTACAGCCATCGCGCCTCCTGCGTCACACTAGTCGACAGGATCTACCGTGCCCTTCATCATGGCCACATCCAAGAAAGTCATCAACATCCCGAAGTACTCGGGAGCATCTACGGACGTCCCCTTTGACAAGTGGCTCCGACACTTTGAGGTGAGGACTCAGGCCGCAGCATGGACGGAGCGAGACAAGCTGTGCTACTTCTCCGATTACCTTGAAGGTGAGGCTTTCCGATGGTTTCTCACCGAGGTTTTCGACACAGACGCGTCTTGGGAGAGCTTACGTGAACGCATGAAGGGACGCTTTACGAGCGGCGTCGCGGATCCTTTTCACCAATTCATTCATTGCCGGTTGCGAACAGGCCAGAGCTTGAAGGAATACTATAATAAAAAAATGTTTCTCGGACGCCTCGCCGACCTAAAGGACACGCACCTTATATCAGGGCTCATCGACGGCCTTCCTGCGCATATGGTGTTGGCGCTTGCTGGGCTTACCTCGTCTACACCAGAGGCATGACTTACAGCTGCACTTCGTGTAGAGTCAACCATGCAGAGAATGAAGTTACATCGCTTTCCACCAGCTCGGAATACACAGATTAACGTAACAAGGGACAGAACTAGTCAGCGTCCACGTAATTCCCCGGTACGAACACCCGTGCGTGAGTGCAAACACTGCGCGATGGATGGCTTACCCCGACAGATGCACTGGCATAATGAATGCCCACGACGCGCAAGCATTTCCGCCCTTTCCACCAAACAGGGAAACGAGGAGGGCGACCCAGAGTTCATGTAATTCAGCTTGATGCCCTCATTAACGGGTACCCTGTCAGCGCTACACTTGATACCGGAGCTACGATTACCTGTATCAACGAAGCAGTGCTGAAGGCACTTCACCTGCAAATAATGAGGAATTCATGCATCTCAGTTCCACAAGTCACATCATCTACCAAAACTTTGGGTCGCGTTAATCTAAAGGTACAGATAGGATAAGTGACAAGAGAAATTCAGGCTCATGTTCTACAAGGCATGAAGAGCAACCTACTTCTTGGCTTGGATAGTGCTTGACTCTTTAACTTGTCGCTGGACCTTGACACTATGACTACGCCAAGGGAAAGACATCCTCCATTCTCGTACACAGAACCAAACCACGGTTAACAAGGGCGCGTCTTTGCAAGGTGTTGAAGTTTGTGATGTACTACATCTAAATAAAACTGAACAGTTGGCATTGAAGCAGCTTATCCACAAGTACGACGACATTTTTTCCAAGTCACAGACAGACATTGGGTGCATCAACGGCGAAATGCATCGCATTAATCTCAACAACAATGTTCCCATTCGTAGAGCTCCCTATTCATGCTCAGAAACTGACAGCGTTGAAATGGACAGACCGATCAATGAGCTTCTCAAGCAAGGTGTCATACGACTATCTACCTCCCCATACGCTGCGCCTGCACTTCTGGCAGAGAAAAAAGGGGAAGGACGCACGCGCCTCTGCATCGACTACCGTAAGCTGAACGAATTGACGGTGCCTGATTATCAGCCCATCCCTCGCATCGATGACGTTCTCGATTTTCTGGGTAAATCTACATACTTCTCGACATTAGACATAACGTCAGGTTACTGGCACGTGAAGATTCACCCTGATGACATTCCGAAAACGGCGTTTGTCACACGTACCGGTCACTACGAGTGGCTCGTCATGACTTTTGGCCTTCGGAATGCTCCGGCCACCTTCGAATGGGCTGTCAAATTCGTACCATTGGCCCGACATCATCACCGACGTGAGCGAGTACATACGCCACTGCGATACCTGCCAACGCTGCAAGAAACCGAAGAACAAACGATTTGGTTCCTTGGAGTCTTTGCCACCAGCGGAACACCAGCCGGCAAACCACCAGCCGGCAAATTTAAGCAGTTCCTCAAGCACAACAATATTCATCAGCTTTTAACAAGCTCACAAAGCCCGCAGTGTAATGGCCTAAACGAGCGCACTAATCAGACGATTGTTACTCGCCTCTGATGCAAGATCAACGATGAACCCCGAAAACCGTGGCCGCGTCTCCTCTAGGACGTTGTCGACGAGTACAATAGAACGCCTCACGAAGTCACAGGCTACCCACCCTGCTTTCTTATGTATGGCACACCATCGTATCCCTATCTTCTTCCAGGCGTTACCGAAAATCTGCAGGAAGCTCGTACAAACGCAGTCCGCAATTCAGTAGCATATCACGAGAAAAACAAGATCATATATGACAAGAAGTTCCTTCCGTTAGAGCTTCAAGTGGGATACTTTGTTCTATATGAAACACCCTGGCACCCGAACCGCGGCAAACTCAGCGCAATCATGGAAGGACCATATGCGATCATACGCAAGATTTCGGCAGTTAACTACGAGATCGACCGCAGCGTGGCTCCACTCGGTCGCCAGACTGACATCGTTCATGTCGGGAGACTTAAACGATATCATCCGCCCCTGCACCTACGTCTCTCTCGGGGGAGGGGGGAAGCGTGTGACGAACCACACGAGAACGGTGTAATGGAATGGTAGAGAAGGAGGAAGACGAAGACAAAAAAATGGTTCATCGTACAGCCATCGCGCCTCCTGCGTCACATATGCATGGTGGTTTAGTGGCCGTAGCGTTCTAAGTAGTCAAGTAGATCCTCCGTGGACGGTCACAACGTGGTTTATTTCGACGTTTCGGCCTAAAGTCTGGCCTTCATCAATCCTGATGAAGGCCAGACTCTAGGCCGAAACGTCGAAATGAACCCCGTTGTGACCGCTCATGGAGGATCTACTATATATATATATATATATATATATATATATATATATATATATATATATATATATATATATATATATATATATATATATAATGTTTGTTTATTACCGGAATAAAAATTTTACTGCACTCTAGCATTCGTGGATGCCTGTTCCTGATCATTGCTTTGTTCAATAGGGAACGAATCATCTCTTTTTAATTTTACCTTAGCCCTGAAAGGTTCTAATAATTTTGATTTCTGCACAGCTCCTTTTGCACCAGTACTCGCGTCTCTCTTGACCCAAGTGCCCACCAGCTAAAGCTTATTTTTATTATGAATCTCAGCAACTTTTTTACGGCACTCACTGGATGAGTATTATGGCAGCAAATGCCTGTGGGGATTCGTGTGCCACCGGTAACTAACACTCACATTGCGACAGGTTCGTAGCAAATGCCTTCGTTCAACTTCGCCAGGTTTCTCGGCACGGGCACTCGGCAGGTAGTGCGTACGACAAGCATTTAAAGAATGTATCGACGCGAAGCAATTGGCCAGCGCCATACTCAAGAGAACAAGAAAGCAAGTGCCACCGCACTTCACCATGCTACAGCTAACCCAAAGGTTCAAGTTATTGGCATCTCTTTATCTTGATGGCTTGATTAGAAATTTTTGCTGCGCAGGAGAACTCAGAGATGGGGTTTAGGAAGGCGAGCACTGTTTGGTACTATGAAAACAACTTCGATACAAGAATTACACAGTTTTTAGCCTCACGGTGGTGTCACTGGATGACTGAAATGGAAAGACAGAAACAGCTCCACAGTAGTAGGATTCACTTCGGCATGCAGAGATTTAGTGATAAACGTGCTGTATTTAGCTATGACGAACTGCAGATTTGAAATTGTTGAGCCAGTTTTAGTACTTGACGCTCACCTGGGTGACGTTCGTATCTATTTTAGAGAAAACGTGTGCTTAATGTCGTATTTCGTGAGCGCTTATGGCCATACTGTTTTAGGAGCGAAGCTCCTTAAGGCGTGGGCTGTGCGTCCCCTGTATGTAGCCACCTCTCGTTCAGTTCTAAGTATTAGCTAGCCACCGCCCGATCTAAAGGGTACAGCCATATCCATCCGTCCATCCCTCCATCCGTCCGTCCGTCCGTCCATCCATCCATCCATCCATCCATCCATCCATCCATCCATCCATCCATCCATCCATCCATCCATCCATCCATCCGTCCCTCCGCCCGCCCGCCCGTCCGTCCGTCCGTCCGTCCGTCCAAAAGATGCAAGATGTTATAAACTAGACGGCGGTACGTGTAGTTGATTATGAAAGATGCGATGTGTTATAAAATAGGAATGATGCCACATATGGCGCGTGTCATCGTTCGATATAGTGCGGCGACGTACGCTAGGGGGAGCGTTGCAATAAAATCGAGTGGGCAAAATGTATGGAGGATTCATGGTTTACCAGGTTTACCTCCGGAGCTTCGCCCACTCATCATCATTCACTTCGTGGATATGGTGGCATTTTTTTTGCCCAGAAGTTGTGCCTTCTATATTTAGCTTATTTAAAACTGCAGAACATAGGTGATGAGGTAGGTGTGGCCACTGACAATGTCAACTACAAAACAGCGAGAAAAACGAGTCCAGACGCGAACAATTTTAGCAGGTCACGATGATGTGATCAAAAAACCTGTAGCAAGGATCACACTGAAGTGATCAAGCAGACTTCGAGCTGTAGTTTATAGCAACAGTCAAAATTCAACATTTAAATCACCAGTCAACATTCTTCTCTCACAGCAAACAAGAGAAGTAAGGAACTTTAGGAACAGCCTCAAGCTACCAATCGCAAGAATTCACCACCGACTATTAAAACTCGACCAAACAAGCCTGTTATCAGCAAGAACAATTTGTAAAACACAAAAACAGGAGCTTTTTCGTGGTTAGACATCCTTTCCCCTCAGAATTTCCCTTGGCTTTGCCCCATTCATTTTAACACGAAAGTGTTTCATGCCGGGGTCTATCACTGTTCCGCTGACATCAACATTTTAATGGGTGCAGTATTGTTGACGTGGCAAGATGACCCTGAGAAAGTGATAGCCTATGCCAGAGAGCTGTCTTTCAGACCGAGAGGAACTACTAGGCTACCTAGAAGGAGTGCCTCCCCGTAGTCCGGGTGGTTCTTAAATTTCGACCATAATGGTATGCCTGCTCTTTCAAGGTCGTCGGCGATCAGCATTCACTTTGCTAGGTCATAAACTTGAAAAACCCTCTCGCTGTTTGGCGCATAAATCCTTCCGCTTCAAGAATTCCATAAGACCGTAACCTATAAATCAGGAAAGATGCATACGTTGCAAAATATATACCAACAGATTGCGAAGAAAAAAAAAATGGGAAGGAAACATTCTGTCACGGAGCATGAAACCAGTGCCCTCTCAATCCGCAGCGCGCGGCGCTAACCCCTACGCCATGACGCGCACATTGGCGACTGAGCTAACGGCAAGACATTCACAAACACCATATACAGTTTGGAGATCCTCAGAGCTCCATAACTTCAGCGTGTTTTTGTAATCAGTAGCGAAATGACGAAACGGTTTGGCGTTGGGTGCGCTCTCAAGGGCGTCGTCACTATTAGCGTTTTAATGAGTGCTGCCTCCACGGATCACGCTCTTTCAGACTCGTGCTTGGGGAGAGCACGAAGGTGACTTTGGTCGCTGTCGCGGTCGTGTGTATTAAAGGAGCACACTGTAATACACGGAAAAGTAAGAATTGTGACCATTTTTTGCGCTTGTGTACACTTGAGCGTTCATTTTGAGAGTCTCTCTGTTTGAACAGCTCACTTTCTGTGTCATGCTGTGACAGCTGTTGGTACGCGCACGCCCTCTATTAGCTCATTTCGGGCGTGCTTTCTGCTTGAGGTGCATGCTGCAAGTTTCGATCTGCTTATCGTTCTTCGCATGTCTTTACAGTTTGTTGCCGTAGCACTCATTCTTTTGCCCTTGGGGCGAAACGATTCCCAAAAAACACTCAACGTGTACACGTTTCATTTTAGTGTTTTACCGATTCCTAGAAAGAAGAATTGGGCACTTTTTTCTTTTGTAGTTGGAATTGCTTGTTATATTCATACGGTGCGGGCAAATGCTTTACTATTTTCCTCACAATAAATAATGTAATAATGAAAGCACTTAATGACAGGCAAACAGCCACAAACAGACATCTAGTACGTTTTAAGCTGTTTACGTCAGTGAATCGCGTTACTATTTTTCTCAAAGTCACACAACCTGCTGATGCGCACCTCCTGATATCAATACAGGAAACACCTCTCACTGAATGGTCCCGGAGAACCAAATTATAATGATATACTTTTGTGTGACCCAGCGTAAGAATCATATCAGCATTCTATCCCACATGCACGAATGCGTACATGTGGGATAATTTTTCATCTGTGCCAGTTCATAACCGCGTTTTCCTGTGAAAACATTAATCGTTCATGCACCCACACACTCCAGCCTTTACCTTCAGTTTTCCGAACCTCTTCTGTGTGCCACAGCACAGCGTCAGACGCAGGGTATGATCCATTATTCCGTTCACACGCTCATCAATCTCCATCGTAGCGTACGAACCCGAACCCCGACTTCCTGCGGTATTGTGTCAAAACAGTTTAATGAACCAGTCCCACGCTGTAATTGACTGGACCCACGTATCAGGGTAACGGGCTCGCGGTGTTTAATCTGCAGGAGAACACGCCACAGGTGGGGTAATCCAATGAGCTTTTCTCTCTACCAGTTCGGAGCTGTTCAGGTGCTTCAGTATACCATCAACTACTCTGAGCCTCCACCCACGCTCAGCACTTGCAATGCCGTTTGCGTATAGACACAAAAACAAAATTTTCAAAAATTTTTACTGTAACCACTTTGCAAATGCGTACAGCAGCGTCCCGCCAAGTGTGGGAAGCTTTATGAAAGGGATATTATGCAATACTGGTAACTTTGTTTTGTTTTCTCTGAGCCTTTCTTCACCCTAAATACGTCAAGAGTACTGACTTGTTAACAACGCCTGAAGTACCCCGCCACGTTATTCTAGTGGTTATGGGGCTCGAATGCTGACCCGAAGGTGGTGGGTTCGAATCCCAGCCATAGCGGCCGCATTTAAAAAGAGGCAAAATCCTAGAGACCCGTATACTAAGATTTTGGAGAGTGCTAAAGAACATCCGCAAGTCAATGTTTCCGGAGTCCTCCGCTGCAGCGTCCCTCATAACTATGTCTTGGTTTCGGAACATTAAACGAACAAAATGTTTCGGCAACGGCTGAGGTATAGGTAACCATCGCTTGCTTAACACGTATTACTGGTGAAACACAATGCGCTGCTTACACAAAATGCTGCACGCAAATATGGCAATCTACAGGGAACGACGAGTTGACAATCGCGTCGTTTCACAGGCGGGGCATAAGCGAAAACGTACACGTAAAAGAAAAATACGCCCCCCCCCCTCCCTTTTTTTGCAACCAGGTACAGCTGCACACGTGCGCCCATCTGTCCGGAGAGGGATGCGATAAGCTTCACGGGTGAAAGAACGGGGTCATGAAAGATCCGAAGGCGCGCATTGTAACCACTCCACTGTCCTGGCACGCTAGCAGAGCATAACATAGCTGTAGTATAGCAAGGTGGAGAATGAAATTGAGGGTAAGGAGGAAAAAGGAAAGAGAAGAGGGTAAAGCAAAGCATGGACGGAAACAAAAAGAAAGAAATACAAAGATATGGAAAGTAAATAGAAAGATAAAAAAAGACAGGGAGCACCGTAACGGAGTTCGCAAAATTTTGTATGTTTTGCGTGTATATAACTAACACCCTACAATAAGGGTGTCATAAACTACAAAACACCTTTAAGGGTGCAAACTGGTCTACAGTAAATCAAAGAAAGAGAGGGAACTATTTAGACGGATAAAGAGAGAGATAAAAGAATAGAGAATGTGCAAAATAGACAAGAAGAAAAATAGCGAAGAACAAAAAAAAAGAAAGAAAGAATGAACAAGACCAAGAACTGATATATAAATAATATATATATATATATATATATATATATATATATATATATATATATATATATATATAGAGAGAGAGAGAGAGAGAGAGAGAGAGAGAGAGAGAAACAGAGAAAAGAAAGTAAAACAGAGGAAGAGATAAAGATTGGTCAGATTAAAAGTAAACAGAGCGAGCGGCCGAGCTCCGCTTTTTCATCAAATTGCGAAGTTCTGCATTTTTTTTTTAAGATTGAAGTATTGGAAGACGTCAGCGCACACTGCGTGAATAGGCACGCTACCTAGGCTGAGAAAACAGATGAATCCCGATTGGGATTCTAAAATCCGAGTGAGCCAGCTGGGGGCACAAAGCGCACGCCATGCACTATGATGTATCTGCGAACGTGTTTCCCTATCGAATGACCCCTTTAATGTTTCCAAAAGTCCTCTTGTGCTCTTTTCTTTTCATTTGGTTTAAACCATAAAAAATAACAGTCGTTTTCGCATTGGGAAAATGGCTTCTCACTCTTTCTTGAACTAAGACGGGACCACTTTCTATATTTGATCTGTTGAATTTTTTTAAGCAAACCTGTGAGGAAAGTTTTGGTGCAGAATTTATTTAACTCCAAGCTTCATGTTATTTTTCAACACTTCTTTGTTTCTTATGACCTCTTACACTTTGGAGAGGATAAGATACGTCGTTTTATTTGTAGCCCGGCTTATTTGTAGCCGTCCCACTTGTTAGTGGCGCCAGCTTTGTCGTACATCGCCATCCAATCTTCCTCGTACGATTCAGTGGAGCCGGTGAAGATTGGGGGATCTCGTGGAAGATACACGGTGCCGCAAGTGACATGGATAGTGAAAGGTCCCGTCTGAAGAGTAGTCTCCGTGGCCATGTTGGCGTCACGAAAAGTGGTAAGCGTACGCCAGCGAAGTTCCAGATTCGTACGGGGAGTCAACACACTTCCACCAAGTGTCACTTGATTTATTCACGTATAACAAATATACAAGAAGGCCTAAGAACGCCAGCAAACCAAGGAAAGTCAGCAGGCTGCAAATACAAGCACGCGCAAGCTTAGGCCATGCGTGTACATCACCTTCCTGGCTTCTTCCTGGCGTGTACATGACTTCCTGGCTGCTTCCTGGTGTGTACATAACCTTCCTGGCTTCTTCCTGGCGGGTACATCACCTTCCTGGCTTCTTCCTGGCGTGTACATCACCTTCCTGGCTTCTTCCTGGCGTGTAATTCCCCTTCCTGGCTTCTTCCTGGCGTGTACATGCCTTCCTGACTGCTTCTTGGCGTGTACATCACCTTCCTGTATTCTTCCTGGCGCGTACATGCCTTCCTGGCTGCTTCCTGGCGTGTACATCACCTTCCTGGCTTCTTCCTGGCGTGTATATCACCTTCCTGGCTTCTTCCTGGCGTGTACATGCCTTCCTGGCTGCTTCCTGGCTTGTACATCATCTTCCTGGCTTGTTCCTGGCGTGTACATCACCTTCCTGGCTTCTTCCTGGTGTGTACATGCCTTCCTGGCTGGTTCCTGGCGCGTACATCACCCTCCTGGCTTCTTCCTGGCATGTACATTACTTTCCTGGCTTCTTCCTGGCGTGTACATGCCTTCCTGGCTTCTTCCTGGCGTGTACATCACTGTCCTGGCTTCTTCCTGGCGTGTACATCACCTTCTTGGCTTCTTCCTGGCGTGTACATGCCTTCCTGGCTGCTTCCTAGCGTGTACATGCCTTCCTGGCTGCTTCCTAGCGTGTACATCACCTTCCTGGCTTCTTCCTGGCATGTACATGCCTTCCTGGCTGCTTCCTGGCGTGTACATTACCTTCCTGGCTTCTTCCTGGCGTGTGCATGCCTTCCCGGCTGCTTCCTGGCGTATACATCACCTTGCTGGCTTCTTCCTGGCGTGTACATCACCTTCCTGGCTTCTTCCTGGCGTGTACATGCCTTCCTGGCTGCTTCTTTGTCGTTTCGCATTGTTCACTACATTATAACGTTTTCTCACAGAAACTTGGGTGTCTTTCTCTTTGATAAGTTTGAATTTTCGGCCACAAGTTTGAAATTTCACCTTGTATCTATACTTACAGCTTCCTTGCTAGGGCGGCCTTGAACCTCGTGAATGCTGTAAATAAAATTTGACTTGGCTTCAAAATATTTTTTTGCAGAATTACTCACTTTACAGGTCAATGAGGTCTCATTTGGGCATCGAGCTTGGCGGAATAATGCGTCTGACGTTTTCCGTACGCTAGCAGTTCCGTAGGCAGTCCTCTGATTACTATCACTGAGATATAGCCATGTTGTTTTAAGGTAACTACAGTTTCTCTTTTCCCTTTTTCTTCATAGCTGTTTCCGTTCGCATAAATAATAGCTACGCACGTGCAATGTTGTTGTCGTCAGTTACGCATCGTTTAACCAAGTAATCTTTCATAACGGCTCAAAGTGTGCTTTAGATAAATGAGAGTTTGATACTTTAATATTCTTAAGCCCGGTAACATTACTGAGTTTGATACAGTAGGCTTGCTGATAGGTTGTAAGTCCTTTTCACTTCTCTGCATTGCGGCAAAATCAATTGCTGTTGCGCCTATTTTTGATGTTTAGTCTGGCCGAATACCGTTAATTGTCCTAGCTGGCAAGTGTCTATAATCGGCACGCCATAATTGAGGACGAAATGAGGTAGGCAGAAAAGGAAGCGAACTAAAAAAAAAAGGTCCCATACCGATGTAAACAGCTGCACACGGGGCTACAAAATGGGGCGTAGCAACCAGCACAGTCATCCGTTACGCTAAAGATAAAAAATGCAAAATAAGAAAAAAGATGGTAACTATTCCAGAGTAGGTGCCAGCTGCAGCGCCTAATCATCTTAGCCGCAATTAGTTCGGACCCGAAAGCGCACCACGTTTTTTTAATCTTTTCGCGTTACTTACTGCTAACAGCCTTTTCCGGGTAAAACAAAAAGCATTATCTGACATGGTGGAAAGCAGATGTTGCTTTTTACAGGCGCATATGTAGGGCTCTAGTGCGAACAACAATAAGGCATCAAATGATAGCTTTATAGCGCAGCTTTTAGACCCCCGTTTCCCCATTGAGCGGAATCGACGTTGGCGTTGTCGGCGTAACTGATAGAGCTAACGAGGACGAAAGAGGGCCAGCATGGAGTCTGCCGATATCACGAGCTAATGGCATCTAACCCCTTTTTCTTCTTTCGTCACACGTGCTGTTTCCTCGGTCTGAGCTCGTGCACATGCAGGACTGGCACGTGCACTGTGCCTGGCTTTAGTTGTTGTAAAAGGCTGTCGGCACTTCGTTCCTTTCGCGGCGCCTGTCATGCTCAGATGTGTGCGTAGAACTCGACCGCAGTAAGTAGCCGGGGCAGCATGTAGCAAACGTTTTTACTGAAATAAAGAAAAATACATGAAAGAGCTCTTGTCATAATTACTAGGCGACAGCCAACTGTTTACACTTGTTTGTTACGAAATGAGAATTTTTTAAACAAATTAACATATGTACATTTATACAGCCCTACATCGGCGAGTCAAAAATTTCACATATGGCAAACAACCATGTTACGTTTGTACAACTGTAAATAGCTAAAACACAGTTATGGCGTTGCCCCAACATGAAGCTGCCAAAAAAAATTTTGCATTAGCAAGTACCGTAATCGTCGGTCAATTTGTAAAGCTTTTCTTAAGGCCCAGTTGCATAGTTTGCCAATACATACCATATAAAAAAGTCAACGACATTTGCTGTACACAGTGTAACCACTGGGCTAGCAAGAAGAGGGGGTGGCAGATAAAACCTGTCCTCTCAGAAACTTTTTTACATGTGGCGATGCTAACATCCACGGTTATCTGACCAAGTCACTTGCCTGGCGCCTCAGAGCTGCTCCACCCTGATTGACTGATATGTGGGGTTTAACGTCCCAAAACGACCATATGATTATGAGAGATGCCGTAGTGGAGGGCTCCGGAAATTTCCTGCTCCACCCTGGAAGCAACTTTTTCAGCTCAGGAATCTATGGTCAGCTGCTTCTCCCGATCCAGAGGTCTTACGAGTTCATCTCATGTTAATGATGAGTGCCGCCTTAATCTTCTATGGGCTGCGAAAATATGGGGCTGAACAAGCGTGTGTGTTTTGACGCGTCACGTCATTCTCGCGTGCATCCGCGCTACTCTCCTTGGTAGCACGCCCTCAGTGTTCTTTCTTCCTCCAAGATAACGGCCAGCGTTCGTTCCATAGCGACTCCACAGGGAAGCGCTGATAACAGCGCTAGCACCATCTCTACGCGGTGAGTAAGAGGGGCATAACGATTCACTGGAACTGCCACCATCGAATACAGCGGTACTTGTAGCAGAGGCAGAGGCTTCAACGGTGGCTAGAAGAGCAGCTCTACTCTACTTGTGAAGAGGAGCCGAGGGGCCGGAAATTGTTCTGCACTGATTCGCCCACTGAAGCAACCCGCCAGAATCCTGCCACATTGAGCTCAACCTCAAGATACATTCAGCTTTTGAAAAAAAATGTGGCGGAGCCCTATTTCAAGGAATTGACAAAACACAACGTGAAACGTGTCTTCACGGAGGCAATTGAGCGTTTGTTTTGCATTGTTTCATCACTACGGCGAATGAATGAATGCTGCAGAAACAAGCTGCAGTCACGCGAAAAACGGCAAGCAGCTAGAAATTTGCAGCGCACGGCTCAAGCAACAAGCACGCGCAAAGTGAGCACACACAGAATGAGCGTGGATTCACTGTCACAGCTCGACACCTGAAGCGCGCTGTTGAAACAGAAATAAGGACGCACAGAACGAACGCACAAGTATACACAAAAGCGCGATCAACTGCCACAATTCTCCTTTCTTTGTGTACGGGCAGCGTGCTCTTTTCGTAGATGCGGCCGTGGCAGCGCGCAAAGTGACCTTCGTGCTTTCCCGAATCACTTGTTTGATAACCATGCGAGCAGGGAGAGGACACGCTCAGTAGAGGCGGCGCCCTCCTAAACGCTCGTTTTTTACTGCGCAATCCGTATATATTTAACAACGTCACATCCGTGACGGAAATACGTCAGCGGAGCCATGGTGGACCCCGGCATAAAACATCTTCGTGTTAAAATAGATGCCCTGCTTTATTGAGCGCACATTAGAAGCGTTTGACAGCGTGCTCGAGGAATATTCGCAGCTATGCTGTGGACTTAACTAGGTGTTGTCCGTTACGGACAAGAGGCAGTGAGTATCTCGTCTTTGTCTTCTTTACCCTGTGTTTCTCCTTTCATCTGTTTCTTAATCTTTCTTCCCTCTCAATTTTTCTTTTTGCTTTTCCTCCATGTTTTTACTTCTCACTCTTTTTCTCTTCCTAGTCGTTCTCTAACCTATGAGCCTTATTGCATCACATGCTGACAAATCGGCGCACGTGATCTGGCTGCGTAGCAGATGAACCAGAGAACGAAGAGAGCAAATACCGGTTCAGACGATGACAGTCTTCTGCTCGTTCTGCATGGACTAACGGTCGGTATAAACAGCTCTACTCTTGCAGTGAATTACAGAGTTCTGGTCACCGATACTCTGCAATGGCGAAATGGTTAAATGATTACGCGTGCAAATTGTCGAGAGCTTGAATGACTCAATGAGATAATATCAATAAGTGACAGGCTGATGTATTACTTAAGATATTTACTTGATATTGCTTGAAGCGGGTATGAATTAGCATATGGCCATCCAAGGAAGTGAATGAACGAGTACAAAAACACAACCCGCTCAAGAGGACGAGGAATAAGAGCATTTTTCGAAATGGTGTAGCGGTGTAGGCTCCGCATCCTCCTTAGGTGGGAGGTCTCCTTATTCCAGGAACCCTCTGGCCTTCGTTGCCTCTTTGGCCCTGGTGACTAGACGTCGTAGTTGGTCCAGATCCCCCAAAGCGAGCTTGGCCTCCCACATTCCAAGAAGTTGTTGGTTTTCTTTACCAGTGTCGCAGGTGTTCGGCGGAGGCGATAGATCTGTATTTGTATTGCATGGACCCTCGAGAATCAGGTGGGTCAACGTGTCAGGCACGGCGCAAATTGGGAAAACATATTCATGTAATGTTGGATACAATCGGTGCATTAGTACTCCGTGTGTGTTTGTGTTGCTCTGCAGTCTTCTCAGTGTGGTGCTGTCCTCTTTGTTGAGCTTCGCGAGTGGTAATGGACACTCTCAGCGCGCAGTGTTGCAGTATTGCAGAGTAAGTGTTAGGTACAGACTCAGCCTCCGCGAACGCAGTCCTGGTGTCTAGAAAACGCTAAAAAAGCCATTGTGCTTACAACAGTGTCACCTGCAGCTGTAAAGTGACCTCGCTAAGCGCAGTGGTAAGACGTCAACGCCTCAAGGAAATGTTCTTACTGAATTAATTATTTGTGCTTATCTCAACCCCACTATCACACAAAGCGTTTCGGTTATGTTAGTTTTACGGTGTTTGTCGTTCCCAAGAAATTAGGGCTATGACAGACGTTTTGATGCCGGGCTCAGAATACTCTAAACTAACCGAGCTTACCTAACGCGTGCTGAAATCACAAAGCACATGGATGTCTCTATTAGCTAAAACGATGATTACAAAACACATCAGTCATCCTGGTAATATTTACCTGAATTGAACGAAAGCGCATGAACAGTACGTTTTTTTTTTCAAATTTAGAGATGTGATGGCAACAAAGCTGCCACACGTGTAAACAAGATCGTGTGCTACACAAAGCAATGATAGACCATTTAGGCACACTCCAGCTTTTCTAGCACTTGTATATTTCTTTGCTATAGCACATACAGCAACTCAATATAGACCGTACTCAAACACAATATTGTACTTCACTAGATCGAATACGGATGTTTACGTAAGGGCTGTTTGTCTAGGTATCTTGAGCTCTCCTACAGTGTGTCACTTCCTCTAACGGAGTCGGAATATCATATTAGGTTTGCATTCTAGAAATGCTGCCATGGCTTCCTATCAAACATGAATGTTTCAAAACACAACGAGAGCTAAAAGTGTGTCAAACTCAAACATGACCAAACACTTTTTTTTCGCAGCTATCGAGATATGAACTATTGAGCCGTCTGAACCTTTCGTTTCCTGTGCCTGTTCTGTGATCCCTATCGACTCCTAATCGATTGTCTGGCAGGGTCGATTGGTCTGAGTGGGCTGAATGAGGTATTTTCGTATAGTATGCTGAGAAGAGATGCCAAGTACGAAGAATTGAAGAAAACATATTGCATAGTGTAAGAAGGCGTTCGCTAAAGTATTGAATGCCTGTTGAGTGCACACACTTGGTAAACCGAACGAAGATGACGATTACGATGATTGGGCAATCAAAATAACGACAGTGAACTACAAGGACACAGATCTTAGTAAACAGTCACACTATACTAAGCCCATATCAACACTTCTTGAAGGGCCCGTAAACAACCTCCAAAAGTACAAAGAACAAGCGCGTCATTCTCTCCCGGCCTTTTAGGTGCACCTCGTGACAATAGCAGTCTCACCGCAAAACATCAGCAAGAAATCAGGAGTCAATTAATCAATACATGAAATGAGTTGTTAATTATCTCTTGTGCTTCCTTCTTTTGCATTCGTGCGTCCGTTTTGTCTCACATCATGTGTACTATGGGTGATAAAATGATCACACTTCGTTTTGTCTTTTCGACTATGCAGTGAAAATAACAGCATGTTGCCGATATTGGCTGAAGTTATGCTGAGCTAAGCAATTAGTGCTGTTATAATCTACGTACCTTATGAGGAGGAAAGAGCGGAGTAGGAGCTAGGGCCCTCGGGAAGGGTAGTGATTGATTGATTGATATGTGGGGTTTAACGTCCCAAAACCACCATTTGAATATGAGAGACGCCATAATGGAGGGCTCCTGAAATTTTGATCACCTGGGGTTCTTTAACCTACACCCAAATCTGAGCACACGGGCCTACAGCATTTCCGCCTCCATCGGAAATTCATCGAAAAGGTAGTGAAGGCGAAATGAATATCAGTCTAGTCTTTGAACTTGGGAGTGACTTAGGGGCATTTAAGGAATGCCTGTTTATGCCGTAGTCTATACAGTTTGTTCTACTCGATCACCGATGTTCAATTTAAAATAGCAACGAGGTGGACGACGGGTCACTAATAACGAGACAGTTAATTGAATGGTAAAGCTGGAAAAGTAGCTACGCGCCGACAGTATCAGTAAAATTGGCTTCAGCAACATTAGCAACAAGCACCAGCAACATTGGCTTCGCGAGCACAAGGCATACATGGCTCGGTACTGCATAATTCTAGACCATGAATTGAAGCTGTCTTGCGCTTTACGTTTGTTATAAGTTCTTTTTTGATGATAATATATGGTGTTTTTTTGGCGCAAGGGCCATTTGATGGCCAAAGAGCGCCAGTTCATGAGACAGGAATGTGGACAATGGTTGTGATTAGCGGCTGTATAAGGGCCATAAAATTCCTCGCAGTAAAGCGGGTAAAAACATACAAGTAATAAAATCATGACCATGTCGTGAAAGGTGTGTGTGGTGTGAATAGGTGACAAAAGTTGGTGATAATGAAAAACGATGGTGGACATGTATGGCAATAGCACAAGTACCTCACACGTTAGTACCCTTGCGTGCAAGGGCCGTGAGGCAAGTGCTTTCCTGTGTAGCCACCGCAGCAAAAACCTCTCTAGAGAGGTCGTGCTACGGTATGCCCGGGTATATGATATGAAAATTATGAATTTCCTTTAAAAACGCTAATAGTGATTTGTGACTAAAAAGCGGTTCCCTACCGACGAACATTGCAGGGTGTAAAGGTATATGTTGTCGGTAGGATAGTGGGAAGTGTTGTCGTCTTAGAGTGTCTAAATGTTTACATTGAATTAAAACGTGAAGAACTGTTAATGCCTCACCACATTTATCACACAATGGTGGATCACCACCGGACAAAAGATGTGTGTGTGTCGTGTATATGTGTCCTATCCTGAGTCTTGTTAGTGTTACCTCTGTTAGACGTGATTTTGATACTGGTGGCCAATGGCCAAGGTGTGGCTTGATAACGTGTAGTTTGTTTGTGTGTGTGTATCCCACTTGCTCTGCCAGTAGTCCCTGAGTTTTCGTTTGAGAGACGGCTTAAGATCAAGGGCCGGGATTGATGTCGGTGTAATGGCGGTGCTTTCGTGGGCGGATGCAGCAAGCTGATCCGCCATCACGTTGCCTTGAATCTCACGGTGCCCTGGCACCCAGCACACAACAACATGTCTGTTGAGTGTGTAGAGGGTGCATAAAATGGAGTAAAGTGAAATGAGGACAGGGTTTTTTTTGTTTTTTAAGACTGTGCAGAGCCGTTACCACACTGAGGGAGTCTGTATAAATTACTGCTTTTTGTATTTGTGATTGTTTGATGTGTTTAGCTGCCACAAGTATCGCGTAAGCTTCCGCTGTGAAGATACTTGTGCCTGGATGTAGAGGGCCAGCATCCGAAAAGGAAGGGCCAACAGCAGCGTAGGACACAGAGGAGTTAGACTTAGAGGCATCTGTAAAAACTCCGGACGTGTGTATTTGTGTTGAAGTTCCAAGAAGTATGTTCGAATATGGGCAATAGGCGCATGTTTAGTAACTTCTAAAAAGACACATCGCAATCTATAGTCTGCCACTGCCACGGTGGCGGGTATGCTACAGGAGCCATTAAACTGTGTTCGAGTGACACTCCAGTGTCCTCAGCTAGACCCTTCAGGCGAACTGAGAAGGGCTGCCTCATTGAAGGCCTGTTTTGAAAAAGAATGGAGCTCGACAAGTCATTAATAGTAGAGTATGAGGGGTGCCTCTTGTCTGCTTTCACCTTAAGGAAATATACAAAGGACATGTAAGTTCTTTGCAGATGAAGCGACCACTCATTTGACTCAACGTAAAGGCTTTCTACGGGGCTGGTGCGAAAAGCACCCGTAGAAAGGCGGATGCCCGAATGGTGCACGGGATCCAGCATCTTCAAAGCACTTTGAGTTGCTGACTGATAGACAATGGCCCCATAATCTAAGCGGGTGCGAATAAGGCTTCTATACAGGTTCATGAGGCATTTCCTGTCACTACCCCACGTAGTACGTGACAACACTTTTATAACATTCATGGCTTTTAAACATTTTGTTTTTAAATACTTTATGTGGGGTACGAAGGTCAACTTGTTGTCCAAGATTAAGCCTAAGAATTTATGCTCGGCTTTGACGGACAGTTGTTGCCTGTTCAGTTGAATGTCGGGTTCCGAGTGCATGCCTCTCTTTCGAGAGAACAAGACACACGTGCTTTTTTGTGGGTTAAGTCGAAATCCGCTTTCATCTGCCCATTTGGAGACCTTATTTAAACCCAGCTGAACCTGCCGCTCACACATGGCCAAGTTGCATGACTTGAAGCCATGCTGAACGTCGTCGAGATATGTACAATAGAACATATTGCGGGGAATGGACAAGTGCAAAGAATTCATTTTAATAATAAAAAGTGTGCAACTAAGCACACCACCTTGTGGCACGCCTGTTTCCTGGACAAATGTTTGGGAGAGCACACTGCCCAGACGGACACGGAATGTCCGGTTTGACAGGTAACTTTCGATTATATGAAACATTCTTCCGCGCACACCAAGGTGGGACAGGTCTCTTAGAATTCCGTAACGCCATGTAGTATCATAAGCCTTTTCGATATCGAGGAACACAGAGAGAAAATATTGTTTATGGACGAACGCGTCTCTGATCTGTGCCTCGATACGAACAAGGTGGTCTGTGGTGGATCTACTTTCTCGAAACCCGCACTGAAATGGGTCGAGCAAATTATTTGTTTCAAGAAAATGTACAAGTCGGCAGTTTATCATTTTTTCGAAGACTTTGCACAAGCAGCTTGTAAGTGCTATAGGCCTATAACTCGAGGGTAAAGAAGGGTCCTTGCCCTCTTTCAAAATGGGAATAACAATAGCCTCTTTCCAGGAGGTAGGAATAGTGCCAGAAGACCAAATAGCATTGTACAAACAAAGTAAGGTTTTTCGGGTTTCGTTTGGTAGGTTTTTTAACATTTCATACATCACGCGGTCAGAACCTGGGGCAGAAGTACTGCAGGAGTTTAGAGATGTTTGGAGCTCAGCTAGATTGAAAGCTTGGTTATATGCCTCGTATCTAGTGGATTTGTGTTAGAGTTTCTGCTTTTCTCTTCTTGTTCTGTATTTTTGGAAAGTGTCAGTATAGTGGGACGAGCTGGATACCTGTTCGAAGTGTGCACCGAGGAAGTTTGCCTGATCTTCCAAGGTATCACCCTGAGTGTTTACGAGTGGAAGTGTGTGTACTTGTTTTCCTGCTATCCTACCGACCATGTTCCAGACTTTAGCCTCCTGTGTGTATGAATTAACCCCTGATAAAAACTTCTGCCAGCTTTCTCTTCTGGCCTGCCGACGCGTTCTCCTGCCTTGAGACTTTATTTTCTTGAAGGTTTCAAGATTTTCGGCTGTCGGTGAGTTCCGAAGCAACCTCCAAGCTCTGTTTTGCTGTTTGCGCGCGTTTCGGCATTCAGAGTTCCACCATGGCACACATCGTTTTCCAGGGTGTCCATTTGTTTGTGGGATGCATTTTGTTGCAGCATCAATCAAAAACGCTGTGAAGTAGTTCACAGCAACATCAATGTTCAAAGTACAGATGTCATTCCAACCTAGACAAGCGATAGTATGAAACTGTTCCCAGTCGGCTCTGTTTATGAGCCACTTGGGAACACGTGGTGGACACTCAGTTACTGTCGTTGTGCTCAAAACTACGGGGAAGTGGTCATTTCCGTACAGATTACTGACGACTTTCCACTGGAGTAGAGTCACAAGAGATGAAAGATACTATGCTCAGGTCTATGGAGGAGTAGGTGTTATTAGCGAGGTTATAATAGGTTGGTTCTTTTCGATTTAGGAGACACGCGCTCGACGAGATAAGGAACTGTTCGATCAGTCGACCTCGCGCGTCATACCGAGAGTCACCCCATAGCCTGCTATGCGCATTAAAGTCTCCAAGGAGAACATAAGGCTCCGGAAGTTCATCAATTAGAGAGTGTAAATCGCGTTTTTGCAACTGATAGCTAGGAGGAATGTAAATAGTGCAGATTGTGATCAGTCTATCAAAAAGAACCGCTCGAACAGCCACTGCCTCAAGGGGTGTTTGGAGTTGTAAGTGTGTGCATGCTATTCCTTGATTCACTATGATGGCAACACCTCCGGATGATGTCATAGCATCAACACGGTCTTTTCGGAAAATAATGTATTTACGAAGAAAATTTGTGTGTTTTAAATTAAAGTGTGTTTCTTGTACACACAGCACTTTTGGCGAGTGTTCATGTAAGAGTTCTTGGATGTCGTCAAGGTTTCTGAGAAGGCCCCTGACGTTCCATCGTATAATTTGAGTGTTCATGGTGAATGTGAAATAGTGCTGTGTGTACGAAAAGCGAGTGGCTGTTTAGACGGGGAGTTTGAGTTCACTTAACAGGGCCATCACCAGGCCCTGTTATTTGCTTTTTTGTTTTCTTGGCGCGCTCCAAGGAGCCACGCCGCTCCTTCGGCACCAAGGGTGCCGACGTATCCATTGCCTCCTCGGAGGCACTGGATGCCCGCACATGCGGGCTGTTAGTTCGGATTTTGGGCCTCGCCTGGTGAGGGGAGGCCTTGAGACCCGAAGACTCTGGAGTCTCCGGTCTCTGTTTGGGAGTAGGCGGTGTAGCCTGGGCTACAGCCGCCTTGGGGGCAGGTGCCACAACCGCCGGCTCGGTATGCGCGGGCCGGAGGGGTGGCGAGGGCTGGTGCGGCGGTGCCCCCTGACGCGCCGCATCAGCGTATGTAGGTCCATAGAATGGAGCGACTCTTCGCCGTGCTTCCTTAAATGTAATGTTTTCCTTCACCTTCAACGTAATTATTTCTTTTTCTTTTTTCCAGTATGTGCAGGAGCGTGAATATGCGGCATGGTTTCCTTCGCAGTTTACACAGTGTGGCGGTTGTTTGCAGTTCTCAGACACGTGGCCTAAGACTCCACATTGTGCACAAGTCTGGCGACCACGACAGGTTTTAGAGCCATGGCCATACCTCTGGCATTGGAAGCAACGACGAGGGTTGGGTATGTACGGCCTGATAGATGTCTTTGTGTACCCTGTTTGAATTGATTCCGGTAGTTTACTGGATGCAAATGTAAGTATTAAGTGTTTTGTCGGTGTTTCCTTATTATCTCTTCTGATGATGATTCTCTGTACATTAGTGACATTTTGGCTCTTCCACCCCTCCAAAAGTTCAGTCTCAGTCAAGTCAAGGAAGTCCATGTCAGATACCACTCCGCGAGTTGTGTTTATTGATCTATGTGGTGTTACGGTTATTGGTATGCCACCGAAATCTGAGAGACGGTCTAGCTTTTTAAATTGTTCTTTGTCACGGATTTCGAGGAGAAGGTCTCCACTAGCCATTTTGGTTACCTTGTATCCTGTGCCAAGAGTTTCGGTAAGACATCTAGAAACTAGGAAAGGAGAGACGGTCCTGGCTTGCTTTTCAGTTTTTTCACAGTGAATGACGTGGAAATGGGGAAAAGTTTCTGTTGGCTGGTTGAAGAAATTTATGTCGTCGGTGCGTACCCGCTTTAGGCCGGTACGATCAGATAGTAGAGGGAATGCGCCATGCATGCCGGTCTTATTTTTGTTCAGCAGCGTTGGCAGCCACCCACCACGGAGCCCAACAAGGGGACGCTGCAAGTTTACAGGTGCTGAAAGCTTGCAGACGTCAGCCGTACAACACTGCCATAACCCAATGCGCCTAGACCAAGGTAGGCTATTTGCACAGGGTTAACCCTTGCCGCCAGGAAAATTGGAAGTAAACAGAAGAGAGTAGAAGACAGGACAGATAGATAGTGAGAGATAAAGACGAAGATGTAGGCAGAGAGAGATAGGAAAAGGCGACTGCCGATTTCCCCTGGGTGGGTCAGCCCAGGGGTGCCGTCTACGTGAAGCCGGGGCCAAAGGGGTGTGTTGCCTCTGCCAGGGGGCCTTAAAGGTCCTATCACCCAGCGTCGGCTCAACCCCCAGGATCCCCTTTTCCCCGGACACGGCAAAGCCACGCACGGCTAGGCGTGGGAGGGAGTAGAAACTCCCCCGTTAGCTCGGGTCCGTGGTGTCGCTACACACCAAACGCCTACTTGCGCAGGCGCCCCTGCGGGGATAAGTTCTTTTTTTGGGCAAGATAAATTTCATATAAAGGCTAAGTGCTAAGAAGCCTCATGACGTAAAGGTGAACATCCTGTAAAACCATGCCTGCAAAAGCATAGAGAGAGATGTCTTGTAAATTAGTGCTTTCCTTGCTTTGCATTGCTTCGCTTTACTTTGGGCAAGTTGTCTTCGTAAGTCGCATGCTGATTAACTGCAGATATCTTGTGACCTTATGTTTACTTATAAAACGTTCGTGCGCAAAAAAGCCACATAGACCAACGCAGGGCCTTTTTCATTTATTGGACTCTTTTTTTGGCACCCGGTGAGGGCAAAGTAGTTGTAACGTTTCTTTGCTTGAAAGACTACACCTCCGTTCTAATCTTAGTTGACTGTGCTGTATTATGCACTAATTGTAACTACCATGTTCTGTCCTCATTGGAGCACACCAGCAGCAGGTTCACACTGATGTACCTAGACGCCACTAAAAATGAATGATAGGCACTACCGTTTCTATTGCTAGCTACACGATTCCCTTACAAGCTGATATAACCATAAATCATGGATTACATGAGCAGCTAGTGTACGACATACGGCACGAACAAGCGCTCAAGAAAAAAAAACGGTAATAAATTGGATTTTTTGCCAAGCCAATGTGGAATTGCCGGTAATCACTGCGCCTATGAATCTGGCTGATCAGCTCAGTACAGACCTGGAAAGGCTTATAGCGCACTCTACAACTGAGGCTGGGTGACAACTGCAATCATTTGTTTACCACACCAAAGCTTTACAATAGAATACAGAATGCTTGTCGAACTCGAAGTTATATTGATCTGAAAGTAATTTACGACCTCATTTGACTTCCGGACTCTCCCATCATGATGCTACTGTGCCCCATGTGGTTGGGTGTGGCACATACAAATGCACATCCTTATCCCACTGGAATGGCCAACAGTGTGTCATGCAACCTGGTGATTGAGCACTTTCAATGACACTGCCTGTCCTACCAGACTCAACGACGTCTTCTAAGAGCTAAACTTGATCGTTTTTATGTAATACCATTATCAGGAAAAAAAAACAATGCTAGTATCTTGGCCCATCGTTTCATGCATCCACAAGAACGCGGAAACCCTCTCGGACCATTTGAAGGCGAAATGACATGATGAGCAGCTGCGAACCACCAGTGCAAGTTCGTGTTGTGTGTTTTCTCACTGAATGTTCATTCATTATTTTGATGTCTCTTTCTCTTCCTACTATACGTTGTCTCTTATTAGTTCCTCTAACCCACATGTGTAGGCCAGAGAACCACCCTAAAGCTTGGTTAACGTCTCTGCCTTTCCCTTTCTTACTCTTTCTTTCGTAACTGAAGCCACGTAACATGAACACTTTATCGAAGCAGGACCAGGTTAAGTGAAACAAAGCAAGAGTTGAAGAGAATCACGAGTATAGCTTAGTTGGTTACTTGGTATTGCGTCTTGGAACGGTTAAGTCGCGTTCAGACTGCTGTCGCATCTGTCGTAAGCGACCACGTAGTTTCGCATTCATCTTTGTGGTGCTATCTTTTTTTTTTTTACGACACGCGAATCACCGTTTTGAGTATGCGTTGTGTCCTCGCTGCAATTGTTGCTGCCTATAGCGAGGTTCACGTGTTTGACCATGGCTGGGCTTGTTGGGCTTAAGGTGAGATGCGACGCGTGCTCTCATATGCGTTGTGTCCTCGCTACAACAGTTGCAGCCTTGTTGCAGCAATTGTTGTTTGGCCATGGTAGGGCTTGTTGTGCTTAAGGTGAGACGCGATGCGCGCCCTCATTAACGCACATCGCACCTGCCCTCTAGTCCACAGAGCATCCTGCACGCACTAGCTACTGCATTGCTTTCAACACCCGCATAAAAACTTGAAATCTGGGGGGCCGGAAGCACCGGGGACGGAAAGTGATAACTGAAACAGATTCGCTCATTCGCCGTACGTAACGCTCACATCAGTATTTGTCGTAGAAGTTGCAAGCCTGCCGGCATTTACAACCAAAATGTTACGCAATTTAAAATAAATACAACAACGTCTGAACAAGCTCATTACGTTGCTAGCGTTTACGATCCTCACAGATGATTCATAAGTAGTCTGAACATGGCTTTACAGCGCACTCATACAGCGAGAGAATGAAGAAAAATCACAGCATATCCACGGGGTGAATGATGATGAGTTAGAGGAACTTCGGAGGTGCATCGGTAAACCATGAATTCTCCGTGAATTTTGCCCAGTCAATCATCAAAGACGGGACAAACTCTGTATAAAATTACGCCACATCAACGAATTGAATGATCATGAAGGCGTTTGCTCAGTTTATCCACCCGTTTGTCCGTCGGTCGGTTGATCGGTCCGTTCATCCGGGCCCTATTACACTAAAGCACGCGTCTCCGACCCCTCTGAAAGGAGCGAGG
Organism: Rhipicephalus microplus; assembly: GCF_013339725.1. Classification (NCBI taxonomy): domain Eukaryota; kingdom Metazoa; phylum Arthropoda; class Arachnida; order Ixodida; family Ixodidae; genus Rhipicephalus; species Rhipicephalus microplus. The sequence goes on along the minus strand of NC_051175.1, from coordinate 100,444,797 downwards.
GCCGCAGCGCCATCTTTTGAGCACTCAAAGTACTAGGGGTGGTTACGACGGATGACAAGCGACTAACCTACACCATAGGTCACTTTCTCCCTAAAAAATCACAGCATATCCACGGAGTGAATGATTGGTGGGGCGAAGCGTTCGTCAGTCATCCATGCTTTAGTGCGCCCATTAGTTCTTGCTTCCGTCCATCCGTGCGCCAGTCCGTGTGTCCGTCCATCCATGTGACCATAGGTGTATCCGTCCGTCCATACGTACGTCCGTTCTTCCATGCGTCTGTTCGTGCGGCCGTCCCTGCCTGTGTCTGTCTGTCTGTCCATCCATTCAGTCGTCCATCCGCCTCTTCTGTCTGTCTGTGCGTCCATCAGTCCGTCCATCTATCTGTATGTCCGTCCGTCCATTCATCCGTCCGTCTATCTAGTGAACACTCCAAAGTACAGCCATCTCACATCGTTTTATTAGGTATTCATCATATACAAGAGCCGCCATCAACGGACATTCTAAGGACCGCTCGATCGGGTATGTGCCACCGGTGGCTACATACACCATCGGAGCATAGACAGATCCACATTCCTAAGGAACTTCACCCCTAAAACAAGCCGCAGCGCTGAACTACATCCAATGCTTTATCGTCGCTGTGTCTTGTTCCTTCCCCATTCAGTCGCCAGCTGTGTGCGCTGTAGCGTTTGACGTTCTGTATGACTTTACATTTGTATATCTTGAATAACAAGATCAGAGATGCCTGTAGAAAAGCGCAACGCAGCACACGAGAAAGCTCTTTCACATTGGCAGGCTTTTCAAAAGACACGTCCGAATCAATATTATGTGAGGGAGGAAGAGGTATCTGGGTCAAGCGAAAGTGCGGCGACCAAACGCGAGACGATGCGTCTAGCGCTGTCGGAAGAAAGGTCAAGGTTCATCAGGTCAAGAGTCGCTATAATATTTATCCCCTGTGAAAAGGCGCTCGTCCGTGTAAGTGGAAAAGCCAGTGGGAGCAGTGGGAAAATTTATACATTGATAAAGTCATAACCATGAATTGTCTTGCTAGAGTGTCTCGTTTCCACAGATTCCATGCTAACGTTCTCTTTCAGGCATCGCTTCTTTCATAAGTGATGTTTTTTTCTTGAAATTATAACGAAAAGTTGTAGCAGAGGACCATCCTGGGAATTCGGTCATAACGTGTCCACAGAAGAAGGACTTTGAGAAGAAAACGTTAACGAAAATAAAAAAGAAAGACTTGCGAGGAATCGCTATTCTCTTTCTTTTTTATTTTACTGCTCTGCCCTTTGCTGTTTCCGTAGGGTTTTGATAGAGACCGGGAACACTGGCACCACCAGAACGAAGAATCCAGATCAAGAAGTGTTTCGCAACTTTTCTACTAAAGTAAGGGTGCATGCTCCGTGGCACTGTGAAAAAAAGAGAGCGGGAGAGAAAAGAAGAAAGGATTTGAGGAAAAATGTTGTCGAGAGCACCGTTTGCTACCCTACACTAGAAGGTAAAACCTCGCCATGAAACAGTGATTCATCGGAGTGATTCGTCAATATCGTGTCACTTTCGCTTTCCCTCTTTTGCTGAACTTCTGCCGTGTTTCAATGTTTCCTGTACCCTTCTCTTTTCATGGTGTTTGATCACACGGTTCGTGCCTCGCCGTCTTTCGGACATGCTGAATAGTGTTCTCTTAAGGTGGGTGGAGCCTTTTGAAGTCGTTTTCACAGTTTGGGTGTACAGCAGTGGTAATAAAAGCTATGACTATAAAAACTTTCAAGTTATTTTAAATGTAAGCGGAGGTTGCATTGGATCCCAAAAATTATTTCGAATTGCGTTCAGCGTTTCATTTTTGTTTTTATTTTTTTTGACTACGTGCTCTTTCATAAATGTGTGCTACTTGCTAACACATTGTAAGTTTGCTCAAATGTAGCCCCCAAGCAGTTGACAAAAGTGCAGCTAAAATTGTGAGCATATTACAAAAACTCAATTTGTTTTGTTTACGTTCCTCGAGGTAGAAATATTGCTACACACGAATCGTTTATTTGATACAAACAAAACGCGAAGGCGCCCATGGTGCTTATTATTGATACTAATTATTAACACGCGGCAATTTCCGTTTGCTTATATCCGACAATTTCTGAGAAAAATACACAAACTTTAAAACGGTTGCTTTGACAAATCTGCAGAAAATACTTACGCGTACATGCGCTTTTGTTCTCCTCGTGTCAAAAGAAAAAAAAAGTCCAAAAATTATTTTTGAAACCGTAGGTGCCCAAGCGCAATACGTTTGCTAAAAAATAAATAAATTTTCTATAAGGTGGCTGCACCATTACAAAGATCATTTTTTCACACCGAAAGATGTGTTGAGATGCCAACAACAGCCGTTTCCGGCACTGCCGCCATGGCCGGTATACGTAAACACTATCTGGCAAAATGAAAAAAAATGAAATGACAGAAAGATTCTGTATGGAGCGGAATCCGAACCTAGGCCCTGTGCGTGACAGCCCCCTATTCTACCGCAGACTTATGCCAGTGCTTGAAAACCCTTCACAAAAAGGCCTTATACAGGCTTCATGCCGAGAAGTAAGCCAAAGAAGATATTTAGTAGCACAGCATAGTAGAAGAGTGAAGTGACAACTGGACGTTACGCAGTGCGAATTGTGTAACCAGGCGTCCCACAGTGTGAATATTGCAACAAGTGGGTTGCTGAATGCAGTTAAACTCTTACACATTCACCGGCCATAATTCACATTGCCATCACCTATAGGGTCAACAATGTGCACACAATGCCTCATAGGTGCTTTTGCAGCTACCGCAATTGTCTGCAGATTGACCAATAAGGGCGTACTGAATGCCTCCTTATATATTCAGCAAAAAAAAGTTATGATGACTTATAGCGTGGGGGCACCCCGAAAGCGCACCTGTATTAGTTGTCAAGGAAGCTCGTAAGGCCCCATTGATCTGGTCCTCAAGAGATCAACAATGTTCTTTCTCACGCTAACATGTGTTACATAGCGTTGTAAACCTAAAAGAGTAGCATAATATGGGGCGTAACAAAGTGTGAATTACATAGTTAGCTGATCCTTTTAACCTTACAAATTATTGTGAATGGTTACTTCATGATTCTTTCTCGTATTCAGTCGCAGAATCAACTGAATGCACACAATGCCAAACAGACTGCAGTGGGCACTTCACTTCTTCGAAGATAGACAAGTAATGGTGTAGTTGGTGCTTACTTACTTTGCAGAAATTGTGATTTATGACGTAGCGGGTTCCTTGCATGTGTACTTGTATTATTTGTCGCAAGAGAGTCTACAGCGGGTTTTACAGAGGCCCCTCTTCCAGTTTTCACTGGAACTATGCGGCGCTCTCAGCTCAGGCCTGGCGTTTCCGACCGAAGGAAGTTTCACGTCACCTTCACAACGCCACCCTATGCATTCTGAGTGAAAAAATTTGCGACCTACATTTAGGTCATATAAAATCACCTAGGTGGTCAAAGAAAAAAATTATTACCTCCAGATATCATGCGGATGGTCTTAGGCATGGCAGTGGTCGTAAGGCAAACTCAGGTCAAGCTTTTTGGCGGATCCTAACAAAATTTATATGAAGCCGGTGGCGCTGGACAAAAAAAAAAACCACCTGCAATGCAATAAAAGCAAGCGACAGAAGGTCAGTAAAATGAGTGATGGTTGATATTTTTCATTTCGAACAAGATACATTGAAACGACACAGTAGCTGCACAGCATAGCGCGTTTAAAGAGGAGGATCTAGTTTGTCACACGCTTTAATTTGTGTCCGCGCGATGAATACAGAAATATAAACATACACCGAGCCTCTACGAAAAGCGCCGCACAGTCAAAGCGGCAGCTGTAAGAGCACCATGCCTATAATGAGCGACACACTCTCTTGAGGCTATTAATAAAATTACACTACAAAGGTACCCACAATGAAATCAATGATAATTGTAATCTCCCATAAATCAAAATTACTAACTTTGGAGGTGCCCACTACGCCATGATTACTCACTAAGCAAGAAGTCATCGTAACTATAGGGAAGCTGGGAAGCATTCAATATGCCATTATTCATCGTTCTACGGAGAAGTGCGCTACCTGCAACAGACCAATGAAGTATGTGCGCTTGCGCTTTGCTGATTGTGTGGCTGATGAAATAAAGAATTACGGCTGAGCCTTTTGCAGTGGGTTGGAAGCAGTCATAGACCCGCTTCTACTCATTTCGTATTCTGTGACGCCTCGTTACACAATTCGATCTGTGTGACGCGTAGTTGAGATTTAAATCTTTACCACTTTATAGTGTACATGTGAACTTGGCTTGGCTCCTTGCTGACAGGAAGCCTGTATAGGGTATTTTTGCCCAGGAGTTTCAAGTACCACCATCACTCCACGGTACAATATTGCACTGCCATGAAGAGGGCCCAGGTTCATACCCCGTTTCATCCTAGCCATTTTTTCCGCTATTCGAGCGATACTGGTCACGGACAAATAGCTGGCGGTGGCAGACAACAATGGTGCTAAAAACGGCCGTTGCTGTAACCAAGCAACCAAATGTGTTTACCTCGTTGGGGTCGCAACTCCGAGAGAAAAGTAGCTTGTTTTTTTTTTTCACCAGTTCACTAATTTTGTCTCAAGTGACCGCACAACCATGCACTTATTTTTCATATGCTAGGAGATAACACATTTCCTCCTGCTATTGCTGCCCGCTTTGTTTGTAAAGTGTGTTCTGCCTTTAATGCGTTATGCCTGCAGTAGCGCACCTTTTAGAGGCAGACGTACTAGTAACGGTGCGTGGGCGTAAAGTGTGTTATGCCTCTAACAAACTATGTCTGCAGTGGTGCATTCTTTACAGGCAGAAGTTTCTGTAACGGTGTGTGGGCGAAGGTGTGTTCTGCCCTTAACGCACTACGCCTGCAGTGGTGCACCCTTTACAGGCATACGCATCTGTAACGGTGTGTGTGTGTGTGTGTGTGTGTGTGTGTGTGTGTGTGTGTGTGTGTGTGTGTGTGTGTGTGTGTGTGTGTGTGTGTGTGTGTGTGTGTGTGTGTGTGTGTGTGTGTGTGTAAAGTGTGTTCTGCCTTCTAAGGCGCTATGCCTGCAGTGATGCACCCTTTAGGGGTATCTTCATAGAGGGACATCTTCTTTGAGGGCGTGCTACTGAGTACAAGGGCTCACATAAAAAATTACCGAAACGAAAAAGTTGGTGTGATTCATTGCACTACTCAGGTATCCTGCTACAGCTGTTCACCGTCCTCCATGTTTATTCATTCAGGAAAGCAACAACAATCCAATGTTTGGAACCACAACACCTGTTAGAAGATGCGGCAGCGCGACTAACCTATTCTCCCGCTCGGCTGCTGACCAGAAAGTCATAGGTTCAATCCCGGCTATGGTGATCGCATTTCAAATGGAGGCGAAACTTCTAGAAGTCTATGTACTGTGCGATAACAGTGCACCTTAACAAGCACCGGATCGTCAAAATTTCCAGACCGCTCCCCTACCGCATGCCTAATAATCATAGCCGTGGTTGTGACACGTATAAAACAAAAACAAACGAAATGTAATAGCATATCCACGGAATGAATGACAAGTGGGGCGAAGCATCCATCAATCCGTCCGTGCTTCCGTCCATGCAATTGTCCGTCTGTACGCGCACCCTTTCGTGCGTCCGTTCGCGCGTCCCTCCGTACGTAATTCCCACCCGTACGTGCACCCGTCCCTCTGTGTGTCTTTCTGTCTGTCCGCTCGTTCCGTTCACCTAGTGAACACTTCAAGTAACGACAACGCGGTTCTTTCTTTATCATATATTCATCATACACAAGCACCGCCATCCTTCGGACAATCCATGGACGGAAACGAGAATATGTACCACATTTCTGCTGTCAGCGCTTCATTAACACCGAAAGCGTGATAACGACGCCATGCTACGTTTTTCGTAACACGTGTACATGCACTCTCCTTCTTTTCCTTTCCTGTCGTTGGCGCTGTTATGCACTTTCTTCGTCTGACATGTGGATGTGTGCCCAAAAGCATGTATGTCTGCACCCTTTAGGGGGCACGCTTACACTGAATACGCACAGAATACGCACTACGACAACGGGGGATGCACAAGCCATGCCATAATGAGCTTCGCCCCTAAAGTTTTGTTACAAAACGAACCGTTTCATTGCTAGAAGACTCGCAAAGCTGCACATCTGTTTCTGCACGAAGATTAAACAGCCAGGTTGACGCAGTCGGCACATAACACAAACACTGGAAGAAAAATCATAGCGTAAATAAAAGCGAGACACCCAAGCGGTGATAGCCAGTCATCTTTATGACGAGCCCGGAACCAGAACTCGCAATAACGCATAACAGTTCGCATGTTAAAGGCTAGGAAACTTCTTGGAGCATAAAAAGCGAGCGCAGGTGCATATCTAAAGACGACGCACATCTCGCAAAGTAACGATGTCATCATTTCCAGCACTAGGCCAACTTTTGAAAGCCTGTCCGGACGTGGAACATGCAAACTAGCACTAGTGTATGAATCAGATAGGCGGGAAGTGTTCGTGCTTTAAAAGGTTGTCTCTAGGAAAGGCGAAAATCTCGCTGGTATAGAAAGAGGCTATGAAAAACATTTTTTGAGGAGGTGCTCGTTCGAGTCTGTCTTTGCATTCGCATCTGCCCTGCCTCGCTATGCGGAAAACTCTTTCGTGAACCAATATGAACTGATATTGTAGCGCGAAGAGGAATGGTAAACCTACGAGAATGACTTGCCGCCGCCACGGTGGTCTAGTGGTTATGGTGCACGACTGCTTACCAGAAGGTCGCGGGATCTAATCTCAATCACAATGGCCGCATTTTCTTCGGAGGTGACAATGCTTGAGGCCTGTGAATTTATATCTAGGTGCTTAAAGAACTTCAGGTGATCGATATTTGTTCAATCCTCCACTGCGGTGTTCCTCATATTTATAGTGTGGTTTTGGGACGTCAAAACCCTAACAATTATTATAATTAGTTGTTTACTAGTTTAGAATATATTGACTAGCATTCTCGTTGTGTCTAGAAAACCTCGAAGCCTTCTACCAGTGTCTCGCGAATGAAAAAGGGGTAAAAATTTACGTGGAAACCTTTGAAGCTCTGGCTTAAATTTGCCGTACAAGCGGTGTATAAGAACCAGTAGTAGTGAGCAGAAGGTAGCACATAATTGTTTAGCACAGTTGCACTGCCAGCGTAGGCTGAATGACTTTCACTCAAGAGAGTAATCAAAGGCTCGTGTGACGTTTACTCGCTTCTGAAATTGTAGGCTTTCTCTGCCGCTTTTCTGTCTATCAAGCGATACAATAAATATTTTACGGCAGCGTGTTTTCATCGAGTGTTGCCAGCATTGCTTTCATACTCTTACCCGCCTAGTTATCCAAGAGCGCCGTCAAGTTTTCCCCGTATGTTTGCTCAGCTGGACCTGTACTGCTGTCATCGTTCAATGCGCAGTGTTTTGGTGAGACAAGCTCTCCCTCACTATAATAACGGCACAGGGCTCCTGATGTATTAATTTAAGAACTGTTCACTTCCCACTTGTACTGTGAAAAAAGATGGAAGAAAATAAGGACGTTGCGAGATGCTCGCCACCCTGTTGGTTTGGTTTTTGCGTCCTGTGAGAAGCATGCTTTATTTAGGACTCAACCAGTCTGGGGTTGAGGCGCGGGAGGGGGGGGGGGGTGTTATTTTAATTGATTCACCTTGCACACGCTTGTGTATCACTCGTTATGGTGGAGGGAACTTGTTGTTTTGGTTATGTTCAAAGTGTAGCTCCCGTTATGAAGGAGGTGGGGAACATGGATTGTTTCGTCAGAATTAACTCATGTTCGCCCACTTCGACAGGCAGGGTTACGTTGCATCGTTGCAGTAATCAGTGCTTCTCACGTAGTGCTTCGATCTATTGTTTAGTTTTCTCGGCTTATAGCTCTTATTTTGCTCTTTAACCTAACTCATGCATATTTGCCAATAACCACTGCTCTCCGAAACGCCAATCGACATTTTTATTCCTCAGTGAGGGCACTTGCGTCTCCTAACCCTGCATCGACATCGGCCCAGTCCGTAATAGATGACTAAAGGGCATGGAAAGGCACATTCGTTTCGTTTTGATTTCGGTAACGAAGCTATAACTTTTCTTTGTGCTACTTTACTACCGCACGCTTTTAAACTTCGTTTCACGTGAGCTTGTCTCCGTCTCTACCGGAAGCGCCCTCGATGCACCGCATCAGAACGCGGTGCTCCTGTAGCTGACGGACCTCATTAGCGTCAGTATTAGGAATTCTCTGACGCTTTCCAAAGCACTAAAGTGGTACTGACAGCAATTTTTAAAGCTGAGCATTACTCCGCAGTATAAATCTGTGTGCAGGGTACGGCTCTGAACAAGCGTGAAGCTCTGCAAATGCTCGTATTTAATTTTGCCATAGTCAATTTTTCGAACGGCCCACGTATACTCAAATCTATGGGTGGTGTGGGGTCCGGCTAGCGTATGGATTCTCGGTATTCCCGACCAAGTATAGCGACAGATGCAAAAACAGCAGATATCAAAACATGCAAAACTGCCGCGTGTGCATAACCAACGACGCCGAGGCGCGAAACAGTAGAACCGGCAAGAAATCTTTTGCAGGCACAAGACCAAAACATCTTACTGTGTCGTGACGTCAGGATTGAGTAGAAACTGAAGTTGCCTTTTATGAAATTTAGATCATTTTTAAAAGAGCACTCACACTTACAAGTACCACTTCTCGCCCACTGACAGCTTGGTCTTTTATTTGAAGGAAATGAACAAGTAAAAATGTTCGTTTCGTGACTTTTTTAAATAGAGTAAAATAAAAAAAAAGAAACCAGTTGTTACAAGCGGTATAACCGAAAGTTGTATAATGCTCATCGCATCTGGAATATGTTACCTTGAGTTGAACGGAAACTTACTTACCTTGAATTCTCGCAGGAGCAGGAGCAGCGGTTAAACGCTATACAAAGTAACGAAAGCACAATGCTTATATAAGTACAGTTTGACACACAAGCCATCGAACGTGGATACATCAAGACATATAACAAATATGTTTTTTGATATTACAGAAATGCACAATGTCAATAAGCATAGCCTTCATAAACAATGTTAAATAGAAAAAGAGAAGTTTACCTTAACCATGTGAAGCTTCAGAAACAGTGAAAATGGTCGATCTTAGGAGCTTAACGTAGCTTCCTTGGTTGACGATAGCTCTTCGTGTAGACAAAGCAGAGTCAAACCACAGCCTCTCACAGACCACGCGGGAATATCCACACTCCATCACCAGGGCTAGAGTGAAAAGATGGCCGTGGCACCGCCTCTAAAAGCGCGGGCTTTTCGGCGCTCATGCTCGGCTCGCGCCACGGAGGTAAACTCGGCGCGGCGGTGGTACCAACTGTCTCCGTCAGCGGGCGCGGCTGATAAGCAATGGCACGGGGTGTTTTTTTGCGGATACCCGACGTTTCTCCTCGAGTCTTAGGAGCTTCGCATAAATTCACTTACTGTCACTGACGCGCCAGCGAACAGCCTAAGCACTCGGTATGTCTTTAGTACCACGCCAAAGTTCTCGCGATGCCACGCCAGGTCGAGTTTTGCCGTTGATTCCTGTAGAATTTTGAAGGTGAATTACCGGTGTTAGCACGCGGAAAAGTAGCGTCAAGTCACGTAGTCCACTTCAGATCGAACCAGCAGAACAAACAAAATCCGGACTGCAGTCTTCTGAGCGGAGTTTGATGGCGAAGCCAGCAGATTGATGAATGTCAAATGAAGCTGCGAGCGGTTTCCTAGTCCCGTGATGGAGCAATAAGGCGAATCACTTCGGAGCAGAGTTGACGAAACAAGCGGGCTTCAAATAAAACAGCAATGATGATTTGGTCTTGATCGCGTGATGTAGTCTGTGCTGACTTAGAGCGTAGCTTGCTCGACACTTTCCTCGAAGAGTTTTGTTTTGCAGTGCCAAGGAAACGAAATCAGTGAGCTAGATCTAAGTTAGTATCAACTACTCTATATAGTCTCGTCAGCTATGAGTATTTTAGCTGTGCGAGTTTGTGAAACTCTAAATAGCAGCTGCTACGTTTCGATCAGTCACGTTCGCTCAAGCACGGTATGAAACCAAGTTGATTACACTAATTTAAAACCACAAACCTATTCTCGTATTCAAAGCGAGCGCATCAGGTCGGGCGTTCAAGAAAGGGTAAAAAAGAAAGCATAGAATAAACTTGACATCTACGATCGCGGAATATGAGCTCGGCAAGTGCGTCAATTTTTCTGTTAAGCTTGCGTGATGAGGTAAAAACATAAATGCACATAGGGTAATAAAAAAGCAGCGGCTGTTTCATCACCCCCTCTCCCTCTATGCGGCCATGATAACAGTGAATCGATTTGTGTTCCTTTTTCTCGGGGCCATGCGCACCCGCTATCTTCTTTGCTTGTACTTGATATGGCACGTTCGCAGGGCTGCCACACAGCAATGGTGTCACTGCGAAGTTGTTGCAGGAAAACGTGATCGTATGCCTAGTGCGTGCCCTTTCGGACTCGCACATTGGCCTTGAACATTTGCCGTTCATGTCGCCTAAGCATGCAATAAGAAACAATGTGGTCAACATTAACTTAGTAAAGTGACGTGTTGAAAGGTAGTATAGCGCATCACATAGCCTCGCATAAAATGTTTTTGTCGCATGCCAAATAAGGGCTTGTAATCTTTAGGAGAGAGTGAGGGATATGTAAATGAAATTGGGCGGCTTAATTATGCCATAAAAATTTAGACATCCGGCGTGGGTGAGGTGGGAAGGGCAGGAGCCGGATGAATAGAGAAAGAGAGAAAGAGAAAAGCGCGCGCAGGGAAAAGTTAGCTACACATACACAGACGGCGATAACAGAAAGCTTTTTCAGGGTCCCTTTCCAGTGGGAGTATTCAGATAAAGTGGACGGGAATTCATGACGTTAATGAAGGCTTTCAACATCTGCTTCTGGGGTACCGAAAACTTGCAGTGACCTTCGATCTGAAATTCTGCATATATCCTTTATCCTAGCCTCCGACTCTCTTTGTTTAACGTTGATGTGCATGTGTTGTCACAGCTTACCGTCGGCTCGGCACTCCACATAGCAGAGAACTTAAACGGCTGCATTCATCATGAACACAGCCGTCTGCTACATACGCTTCGCATCTAGCCGATAACACAATATTATTTTTCTGCCTAATAATAAGAGTCTCGACGTATGCGGCGTCATGTTTACTTTTTGGACAGCTTCGTTGTTCCTGAAGTTCCATTTTGACTTGGCATATTGAAAGTTGTGGTAGTTTTCTTGTTTTTTATTCGATTGTTCCTCATTAATTAATTAATTAATTCAGTGATTCATTCATTCATTCAACCAAACTATTCTGCTCTGTTTGTTTTCTTGCAATTACTCCCACACTTCTGTGTACTTGTCTTTCAGGTACACTGAACAAGCGGTGATTATAAAAAGTCGCCGTATGCTTCGTAACAGAAAGCTACGCGTCCTCCTTTTAGGTGAGGTCGTGACACGCTGCCGGCTCGTAAAACTGAGGAAGGGCTTGTGAAGTAATTTAAGGCGGGCATCTTCAAGGAGCCGACCGTAAAGTCAACCCGGGTCACGCTTTTTGAGTCCATGCGACGCGATGCAAAGCAAGCAGGCGTTGAACGCCAGAATACAGGAAGAAAGTGAAGCTAATGTATATCGAAACAAGCCCGCGAACCAGAACCATAAATTGTGGCGGTTTCACAGTTCTTGGTATTCAACAGGATTACATTGAAACGACATGCCACCCTAGAGCTTGGCGTGAAACAAGTTTTATGAGCGCCACATTGGCCGGCCACACTTTTAAATTGCGTCGGCGCAACCTAGTAGAGGCTGTTCCAGAACGCGAAACAAAACGAAAAATGCATTCCACGTTTATTAAAAAAAAAAAATATATCACCACACGCGAGCTCAGCTCAGAAGTAAATGACAATAAAAATTTGCTCCTCGCAGCATATAAATACCAGGGTTGACTTTTTCCTTACGCTGGGCGCTTCCTGAACTTCCTCTTTTTATGATGCCCTAAATCCTACGAGTGACCGAACACGTTTTTTTAAATCTGGGCAGCCTTATTTATTTTTTTCGATAAAGTTTGCTCTCGGTCTCATTTATAGCAAGCCGCATTTCGCATTACATCTAGCTCGCTGTATAACGCAATGTAAAACAAGAGTGTAACAAAGTTTTCTATCTAGTAAGCTTGTCATACGCAATCCAATACAAACAGAGTGCGTGTCACGACTTGAAACTTTCAGAGACGAGGATAATTATTTCAGTGACCCTTTACAATGAACTTTCATGAACACTGTTGGACGTTCTAATAACTTATGGCTTGGTTAGAATTGGTGAGTATAGGGTGTATTGCACTGCAACTCGCCTGTTCGAGTTGCCTCCGTGCATCTACAAAGGAAAGTTGCGTATACTATAGGGGGTTGATGCGGAACACATGCTGCACTTAATATTTATTCAGAATGAACAGCTTCAGGGTACAACAAACAACAACAACAACAACAACAACAACAACAACAACAACAACAACAACAACAACAACAACAACAACAACAACAACAACAGTACAATATTAATAGTGATATGTGCTGTTTTACGCCCCAAAACTAGGATATCATTGAGAGATGCCGCATGGCTTCGGAAATTATCACCTTCTGGTGTTTTTTCACTTGCACTGGCATCGCACTCGGCGCATACCTTTAACCGCACTTTTTATTACGACCCAAAGTGAGGTCCATTTCCCACTTGTATGGTAAAAATAAAGACAATTATCATTAACATTATTATCGTTATTACTTGACACGTCAGAGCGATGCAGCGTTATTTTCGCGACAGCGCATGTAGCTCTTCTTTCACCTTAAGGAGACAGAAAGGAGAAACCTGCCTTGTTTGGTGCAATGACCGCTTCGGCTCTTTCTGTTGCTCAACGGCCACACCAGCCGCAGCGACCTAAGACCACTTTCGTTCTGCAGTTGAGCACGGACACCACTGCTGCTGAACTCAAAAAGCATTACTTCAATGGATCTGTCTTTCATTTCTTGCCCGCGCCTTCAATCCAATTTTCAGACCTATTTTTAGATTGAGATTGCCGAGGGAACACTACAGAGCTTCAATTAGCCTTCGATGTGGCCTACGGGATGCCTCTTCAAGTATTTTCGTGGGGTGCTTTGCGACGACATGCTCTTGAGCTAGTGCCTAGTGTCGAAATTGCGGTGTAACGTGGTCATTCTGCTCATGGCCTACGTATCGAGACAAACGAGTTTTTCACTAATGTTCTTTCGTCCTATTTTCCTGTTATCGCTATTTCTAAAACCTGGCTTGGCCCTGAAATTCCCTCTGTCTTTTTTACCCCTGACCGTGAGTGACCGTGTTCGATATACTATTGTTGTTCACATCCAATTGAACAGAACTGCTGAATTACTGCGTCAAATCACGAGACGGACCATAATTCCAAGCGTTTGCGGCCAGTCACCGAGAATGGCGTGCCTTTTACTGCGTTCCAATATTGCAGATTTCGAGGAGCCACCACTTTGTTGGGCTAAACCACCTCGCCGGACCGCTGAACTAGGCTGTATTAAGCACGAAGTCGCTATACACCTCAAAATATTGCGTAAGACTTCATGTGACCAGTAGCATAGCGCCTGCAGGATAACGTAGTTTGCAAGCATGTCACATAATGTAGAGACTTCGTGATTGTGAAAAAAAAAGCCTTCTTTTTCAATCCTACAAATCCCAACAGCGAATGTCTGTGCACACAAATCCACAGGTCCATGCATTTCATGCTAGTGCGTCAAAATACTGCACTGCTTTCATCATCCATCCTGTGCTTCATACTTCCAACGTCTTGTACTTGTGTTCGTCTTTCACATCGCAGTCCAAGTGTGCTTGCCAGCAGGCGACGTTACTCAAATATTAACTGCTCTTCTTGTTTTTCAATAAGAGCCACGACGTTTCCTCTACGCGTGAATTACATATGGTACATACATTCACAGTAACGAGTTATGGCAACACGTCTACCGTAGTACGGCTGATGACAGCCCAGACAGCGGTGCAATGCGGAGTGATGGTTCTGGCGTGCACGCGGACCTAGTCAATATTTCCACGAATTTCTATTTCAGTAATATCGAGCGAGTTCCTTTCGCGGAATCTAACGTAAGCATGGACAGCTCCCGCATTTGCTGGAAGTCGAGCAAACAAGATGTTGACCGCCCTCAGTTCCAAAGCTGCCGTAGGCTAGCTTGTGTTTCACGGGCAAACGGTGCACCCGGCTTACGTGTTTGTTCTTGCCATTTAGCTTTTGTTCCAGTTCACTATGTGCGGTCTCGCTGCTTTTGCTGCACTTCATTCCGTACGCGTGACATCGGCGTGCTACGCAATTAAGGTGCCGCCTCAACTTGTAGCTAAGCTTGGTTCACCCTTTAAAATACTTCAAAAAAAAGCATGTGTGACACACAGGCGCTTAAACTAAGGAAACAGAGCTTAAGTTACGAGTGATATTTATAAGCAACGGCTAACTGGCTTACCATGGCAGTGAAGGAGCGGAATAAGCAGCGGAGCGCGTCGTTGCTCCAACCGTTGAAGAAGGTTGAAGTTACCGTCAATCGAGCCAACGCCTCCTCCATTTTATCAATGCCAGCCAGGTGCACCCGATCCAGCCGTTTACCACCCCCTCCTTTAGCCCTTCCCTGCTCTCGTCATGGCCTAGCTTTCGCGTGTGCTTTGCTGTCATGTGGGAGGGCGCCCCCTCATGCAGAGACTCACGACGAAAATCATATGAAGTAATTTCTCGTTTAGTTGTGTACCGTTTAGTTGTGTGGGGCGGCGTCTTGGATTGCTCGTGTTCACTATGTTGGCGGACACGCTGGCTCTGTAAAAGATACGGTGTTTTGAGATGACGCGTTGCCATTCGTCATGCCAGGCCTCGGAAACTCTCAAGTTCAAGTGCTCACCTGTAGGGGACGAAAAAGTCAACCACGGCGCGTTTCTGCTCCAAACACCCAGAGTGGATCTACTAACCTCTCTCGCCACTCGCGCTATTGCACTTTCTTGTAGAGGTGCCTTCGTCGGGGCCAAGTTTTATTTTAAAATGATCAAATACTACATGTTTGCGTACCGCTACACACAGAAAACATTTTAACCTTCTAGCAAGTAGTTTTTCTTAAACATGTGCTGCGTCGTTACCTTTTTGTAATAGTTTTTGCTCCAGCTGACTTGATGTCAGTGGCAGCCTATCGACATCATTATCCTCATTTCAAAGTTTGCGGCGGCCAACAATTGCGACGGCAGGTAACGGCTCGCGGTACGTTCGGAGGTGTCTCGGACTGTTTCTTTTCGCTGTAAATACTTCGAGCCTCTGCCGACCGACACAATCTTTCTCATTCTGTTTATTTTGACTTGTTTAAATGCTTTCGCGAAGAAAATTCGAGTGACATTCGGGGAACGAAGCGACCGTTGAAGCTTTCATCGGATGAACACCCGTTGCAAGCCCGGGCCGGTGAGTAGAAACCTACTTCAGTTTTTTAAGGATGGCTGCTTGGGGGCTAGTTGGTTCATTTCAACATATGTAGTTTTTCTTTGCCAATGACTGCGTAGGCGTCACACGGTGGCAGCGCATTGCAGTATTAAATTTTAAAATTGTTGAACGTCTCAATCTGTAACTGGAAAAACGTGCGTTACTTGCGGCGTGCACGGCTTCACGTGGGCACGAGTCGCTGACTCAATAGCTAATTCTGAAATTCTATCACCAGGTCACACCAACCAGGCCGTTGCGATAAAAGAAGGCAAATAAATCACTGTCGCCTCGCATGTGTCTTCTTAACTAGCCCATATATTAGTGCAAAAAACCTACTAATTAATAGTTTACTGCAGTAACGTTTGAAAAACATCACATAATTATGGGTCTGGTTTTGCTATAGTGTGACAAAGTAAGCGGAAATACTTCTTTTTCTGCCACAGCCTCCTGGCCCACCTGACATGGGAGCAAATGTGTACAATGGGCAAGGAACTTGCTACATGACATGCCTTGTGAAGAAGCAGCCCTGAGTGATATACGCGTTATGAGGTACCACTACATACATGTATAAAATACTGCTGTTTACTAATTAACGGAGTTTATTTGTTTTTTTTTTGAAAATTTCATGCATTGATATCTGGT
Source organism: Rhipicephalus microplus (assembly GCF_013339725.1). Classification (NCBI taxonomy): domain Eukaryota; kingdom Metazoa; phylum Arthropoda; class Arachnida; order Ixodida; family Ixodidae; genus Rhipicephalus; species Rhipicephalus microplus. The sequence goes on along the minus strand of NC_051175.1, from coordinate 100,428,577 downwards.
AATGTTACTTGTTTTTCCAGACTGCCATGCAAGGACAGGATGACTACCCCCGAATGTACACTCTGCAAGCACGTTGAAACATCTGAATGTCCACTACAACAGGTCATCTCTAACCTCACACATGTAATGCTGTTTTTGTGAATGTTTTACCGCGCATATCGTGGAGAGGTGCTTTAGATTGACTACAAGCATTGCCTGCCTACCGTGGCATGGAATCTACACTTCAATAATGTTGAAACTGTAACACCATTAGTTAGATTGTGTGGCACTGCTGAGCTCAACAACACACTGTTTTATCCCAGCCACTGTAGCCATATTTCGATGGGGGTGAAACGCTAAGACGCTTGTGTGCTTAAGGATTTGTTCGATTCGCCAGCACCAGATAATCCAATTTACCAAGCGCTGCACCTCGCCATTCGTTTCAGTGGCGCAGCAGTGGCATCTTCTAAATCTTGCCATTCATTTCAAAAAGCGCAGGAGAGGTACAGCACCAAAACTATTTCATGACTTTCCTGTACCTTCTGCTCTGACGGCGCTGGTTAGGTGCAGCCGCTCGCACAGCTTAACAAACAACATAGCATTAGATATAGGTGCTGTACCCACCTCTATAAATGCGGCGTGTTTTGCCAAGATGTTTGCACCTCATTAAATTAAGCGAACAAAAATAAGGATTCCACCTTGTCGGCACCTTGTAATTCACTTGTGATGCCGCAGCGCTGAACTCCTGCCGCACAAGTTCTAAATTTCTCGTGCACAGCTGTGAACCAGTTCGGATTGGTGCAGGGGAACTAAACTGACCCTTAAAAGATAGAAGCTTGAAAATAAGAAAAATATGTTAACATAAGGGGTCAAAGCAAATGTGTCGACAAGCAATCTTGTCTCCTGTGAGGCTACAATGTCATTTGTTTGAACCCCTGGAAGCCAGAATCAATCTAAATTTGCCCACTACTGTACGACTCACGATCACTTCATAGTTGGCATGTGAATCGTCGGAAGTTATTATTTGCACTACGTAATGAACACACCCACAGTGATGGGCATAAACAAGCTTTCCGACATTTAGTTGTGCCGTGTGACAGTTTACCAACAACACCCAGAACTGTTTTGTCTTAATTAACTGTGTTTAGCTCATACAAGTTTACAAAAAGATGCACCAAAGCTCATAAGACTGCACTCAATTGCTTTAGCTCTGCACATTTGTTCAATGGGCTCCTAAAATAATAAATCATAAAGGTGATGAGCAGTTGCAGCACAGCTTCTTTAAAGACGTGAATGCTGCCATGAAGAGCAAGATGGTGTTCATTGCATGAGGTACTGTTTTTTTTTTGGCAGAAAACGTTCCAGATTTCTTTGTGCACATCTGCTCCTGTTTAAATTAAGTTGTCATAACTATAGTGTCTACCACTACAAAGTGAAATTCTGTGCACTACGGTCATGAAAAAAAATCTAGGAAATCGCACAGGTAGTTGAAACATACATGATCTTCACTTATCTACAGCCACACTGCAAGATAGTTCATATTTCAAGTCCTAACCTCTAAAAGTAGCAGGGAGAAAATAACTTCATTTTCAAGCACAAGTATACTGAAAAAGTAAACATAATAACAAGTGTGTAATAAATGTGACCTTTATTGAACCAGTATTCGGACAGATTCACATCATGTACCACCAATTAATTTCAGGAGTGCTTGCTTGCAAGAGTACTCAAGTTCTATGGATATGTCTATGCAAAAAAAGAGATTGTGCTCGGGGCTGAGCAGATAGTGTGATGTAAGAGTACCAACAAAGATGTTCAGACAACAAAATTGTACAATGCATACCTGAAGCTTATTTTCTTAGAATTGGGCCTTTTCGATCTGTAAGCACACACCTCATAAGTGTCCCTTTAGCATACATGTTCGCTGCATACTCAGCAGACTGGTCATCACCTGCGACGAGAAATTCTAGCTGTGGTAACTGTGTAACTTAACTCTAACAATAAATGTAGCAAGCCTGAAATATTTTTAGGCCCAGCCCCTAAATACATGATACCTATGTTATGGACTCACGGCTGAGTATTAAAACTAGTGCCTACTCTCTCGACACGACGCGACATTGCAGAATTGTGAAGTACTCATTATAGCATTGCAGAGCGAGAATTATTCGGAAACGCACGCATACGAAATTGCTTATTTAACAAATTTAGCAAAACTACATTGCTCTAACTGCGCGAGCTATCTATCGGCAATGTACAAGTTTCCTTCCCGATTCCACATCATGCATTCGGTTCAAGATCAACACTACGGGGCAAGCGCCGCACCTGACGGCAGAATCGGACCCTTGCCCTAAAGCCACGCTATTAAACTCGAGCGCCTCAACACAATGAGAGCGACGTTCATTCAGCGATTTCGATGTTCAGTTATATGCATATGCTTGTTAGCTTTCAAGAGTCTTTACACATGGGTTGAAAGCTTTCGATATGTACGAGTGACTTGGTTTGTTCGGACCAGACCGTATACATTGATTGTACCGGCTTGGACACTCGCAATAAACGATGCAAACCTTACTTGATTGACGTTGTTTTTGCCAGTCGAGGCCAGCTAGGTCCCCTGGCGATAATTACAGACTCGAAACGCGATTGGGCAACAAAAAAAAAAAAAGAACCACCCGAAGAAGCAAGCAGCACGAACCAGCCGTGAGCTCCCCCCCCCCACCTGCAACAAAAAAATTGCGTCTGTTTATTGATGATGATAGTACTACTAGCGCCACCTCGCCTCGCGGTATTGCAGTTCAGTACGCCGCCGCTACGAATTTGCATGTTATTTTGATACAACAGCCCAAAGGTACAGTTTCTGTTCTCTAAACTGGTAGGTGTTCTGTGGTCATGCTGTGCGACACACGTGGAAGCGTCACTGTCACTGCAACACACGTGGAAGCGTCACTGATGGTCTGGTGGCTAAGGTACTCGGCTGCTGACCCGCAGGTCGCGGGGTCAAATCATGGCTGCGGTGGCTGCAATTCCGATGGAGGTTGAAATGTTTTAGGCCCATGTGCTCAGATTTGGGCGCACGTTAAAGAACCCCAGGTGGTCGAAATTTCCGGAGCCCTCCACTACGGCGTCTCTCATAATCATATGGTGGTTTTGGGACGTTAAACCCCACATAGCAATCGTATCAATCAAAAACGTCTTGTGTGCGTTGTTTTCGTGCGTTGTTCGCGCGTGAGCAGCACGCTGCACGTTTCGATCTGCTAGCCATTCTCAGCATTACATTACAAGTTGTTGCTATCGCATTCATCGCTCCGACCTTGCGGCGAAACTGTGACTTCTTGATTACGTTGTAGTATTTCACAATTTATACTCCTCGAGTAACATCATACAATAAAGAGTAAGTATGCACGAAAGGGTTTAACTGCTAAATACGGGCAGGATATCACTACAACGTTCAAATTTTACGTCTAGTTCACACTGAAGAATCCGCTTTTAAACGCGACCAGAATTCTCCTGTAACCGAAACGCAGCTGCGTTCGCACTGGACGCGCACCGCACTGCCGAATTCGCCTAATAGTCATACCGCGCCATCTGCCGGGTGAACAATCAATCACGGGTCAGACGCGGTATGGATGCCGTTGCCGCAGCTCACGGGTAAGAGACGCCAACAACACTACGTTAGTATGTATTGAACTAAGGTCGTGTAGACTTTGAATATTCGCGAGCTGTCACTGCTTAAAACGAGTATGTTGATGGGTGAGTAGGAAGAAGCAGTACTGCTTACTTTGCTGACCAGCCGCTGTCTCGTAATGCATGAAGAGAAGAAAAAAATCGTCGGCGCCAGCGGTATTGGCAGGTACGTTTCGCTATGCAAGACCGCGACAAGCTCCGTTACGCCAACTTCTTTCTCTTCCACGAGATCAAGACGTGAAGTAGTACACAGAGTGAGCTAAATTCAATTTGAGCGCATTCAGTTGCGTGCACTGCAACTAGTCGGGCACGGCCTCCAATTTTATTATTCCTCAACGGGCGCTCCCATTGGTTCACAGCGAGCCAATTGGAAGGCAGGCGCCACAAAAATCACTCGGAAAGCGATCGGCCTGAAGGAGGCCCTTTCGGCGAATCTGGTTCGTTCACACCGAGCGTTCCGGCCACCGAAAGGGCGCTAAATTTGCCGTAACCGAACCGGATTTGGCGCCCTTTCGGTGGCCGGAATGCTCAGTGTGAACAAACCATTAGGCCACGTTCACACTTGGCGTCGAAGGGAGGTAAAGCGGCAAAGCTTACCAGAAATTCACCTGATTCGCCACCTAAGCGGCCAGAAAACCATGCCACGAGGCCGGCGCGAAAAAATCGGCCCGAGACCAATTTTATCACAACGCCAATGCAGATCCTCTATGCGGTCTTGGGCTGCACTAGCTAAAACCACGTGATCTAAACGGCCACCCGCAGATTCAACATGGCGGCAAAGCCATCGGTCGTGACTCACATCAGCTCACATTTCAAACGAACGACCCGTGCAGCACGGTGAAGCTTGATGGACTCAACGAGGACGCCGACGCGTTCATCGAGAGCCTGGTTTGGATTACAATCACCAAGAACGCTCAAAGTAGACGGTGCGGCAGCATCGGGTCTGCATGCCCCAACGCGTCTCGCTTTTGCACAGCCGGCTGAATGTGCCACCGCTGCTGCCAATGCGTTGCCCGTGTCGTTTTCGCTAGCATATTTCTGGAAACAACGTTTGAAAAGGTGTGAGCTGTTTTTTTTTTGGTATTTCGCGTGAATAACGAGACTTCAGTACGAAATTCACTGCTCTGAGAACAAGCGAAACCGAATTTGCTCTCGAAGTAGCGAAGATGGCGGTGACATGCACGAGAAACAAAACGAATGTGGACGTTCTTGACGCGCGTGGGCGCGGTTTTACGGCCACTCTCGCATTTGCACTTTCGCTTCGCTGCTCGAGTGCGAATGTGGCCTTAAGCGGGAAGCTTAAAGATTCCCTATTTCGATTGCCTTCTAGCATGCTGTTCACGAAGGAATATTAAAGTATTTTTCTATCGGAATGTCTACCATCTCAGGGCACTGGGCTGATGCGAGCAAACTAGGCTAATGCTTAGTGAGAAAGCGCGAAAATGACGTAGGACGATGAGTCATACACAGGACTGGTGCTCATTTTGTGGACCACTATTATTTGTCCTTTTCTCTTCACATGGCCATGCTAAGTGTACTATAATACGCCAACTGGTCAAAAAAAAACTTGAGACCTAATGCATCGAAATGACGTACAGGGTATTATGAAAAGGCAATGCGCTCTGGCTAGAACAGACGGAAAGCCACGCGAACCTACTAACTACCTTGCGTGGCCGAAAGACCTGCGATTTGAATTCACGTGTAAGATAGATCTATCCTATTCAAGGCTGGCTTTCCAGTAAAAAAGATTTACGTGTTGTACAGCGCACAACTGCGACAATCGCGCCGGTCCTTTGTAAAGCCCGACCCACGCTTAGATGCGTTTCGCTTTATTGCCAGCGACAGCTGTTTCCTTTTGATGAATAAAAAAGAGAACACAAAAGAATTCTGAAGGCTTCGACGAGAGGGAAAAAAAAATTCACCTGTCGCATCGCATTCACAAGTGCACTCAACGAATTAGATTATCCCAGAGAGGATGGCAATTGCAATGGAAAGAAAACGAAACGAGGACGAACAATTGAAAGCACTGGCTCAGAGCCTCGTTTTCTCAAAAGCGGGTGCAGTCTATCTGCATAGTTCGGTGCATAACAAACACCAGGCAATATTAAACGGGTCGTGAAAAGGTCACTCCAAAAACGACAATGCGAGACCATGCACCGGCAGCGATGAGCACTAACTAGGTGACGTTTTAGGTGACGTCCGCATAAAAAAGAATACTCCTGCGTGGATGCTTATCAAGACTTTGCCTCAATAAATGTTCATGCACGTTTTCTCTTCTTACGCTGACGTCACCTGAAACGTCACCTATTAGAGCGCATTGTTGTCGTCAGTTTCGCATTGTCGTTCTCGGGGCACTGGAGTTCTAGCCTGTCTGGATTATGTATATAATAAAGTTGTCTACTATTACTACTACTACTACTACTACTACTACTACTACTACTACTACTACTACTACTACTCTCCGAGCGACATTTCGCGACTGGTTTAAATTATTTTAACCGTTGCCTAAGCTACAGGCGAACGTTCGAAGCTGCGTGATTTGATTACAACCAAAGCATTTTCTTGGACTTCATTCGCTTATCATTGACGTGCCCTGCCGCGGTGGTCTAGAGGCTAAGGTACTCGTATGCTGACCCGCAGCTCACGGGATCGAATCCCGGCTGCGGCGGCTACATTTTCGACGGAGGCGTAAATGCTGTAGGCCTACGTGCTCAGATTTGGGTGCACGTTAAAGAACCCCAGGTGGTCGACATTTCCGAAGCTCTCCGCTACGGCGTCTCTCATAATCATACGGTAGTTTCGGGACGTTAAACCCCACATATCAATCATCAGTCATTCAGCTTGTCAATGACCTTTGTGTGAACCAAAACAAGTGCGCTCGCAATAACGCATACGAGATTTTAGAACGTTACATTTGTGCCACCTTTATTTAGAAAACAAAGTTAGCCACAGAATTGTGAACGCGGCGTATCTTATCTTGGCTTCATTATTGCATCATATCGGAGATATAATCATGTGACTGAATATTGTTTTCGAATACCTGAAAATCTGATCGAATACCTCGTTTTCTTTTATTTCACTGCTTAAGCACTGTTCCCAGAAAAAAGCTAACTCATGCCGAGAAATACTTCAAACATCGATGATTGTTGCATCACTGCAAAATTTTTTCGCATATTTTGATGAGCAGAAGTGTCTACTATCTTGCTTCATTATCTGGAATCAGAAGGAACCGATGCAAAGGTCTCAATATTTAGGTCATAATGATGCGGAAAAGAGTGTGAATTAGCGAATATGTGAATGCAGCAAAATACTTATTTACTTTTATTTACTTAATTATAGATACTGCGATCTTTGTTCAGAATCTTGGCAGCATGGTAGCTAGTAGGTGAACAAAACCGAAAAAGTAACAATGGGAAACGAACATATGAATTTCTTTTATACACGCAACCTCATAAGAAAAATTTATTCCCTACGCATAGAAAAATCTATCTCTTCCAAAACCCACCTTCCGTGCTTTCCTGGCGGTGCACCTAATTATTCAGGGTGATGCTTAGGTATGCAATTGCGCGCAACGCTCGAATAGCCGACTTCGATTTTCTTTAGGCGAACCAGAAAAAAAAAGAAATTGAAAGAAAGAAATTGAGACAATGCTCGTAGAGGTTGTCGTAGGTCGCGCAAGGGAATCGAACTGGCTGAGACGGGCGAAATGTAGGAACTCTTCAGAATTGGATATACTTTTGCATACGACAGAATAAACGACGTGAAAAGGAAAACTCGGAAAAATGTCGTATACATAATGATCTGGCTTTGCGATTTCCATACTCCAACTGACTGTAGCAACGCAGGAAAACTCGATACGTCCTACTCTTTTTGCGGTTATTTCAATGAGAGCAGGCGAGTTCAGCCAAAATCTACGGATGCCCCCTGTAAACAAGTTCAATGAGGCGGAATCGCAGTATCGGAAGTAACCACATGCAACCCGGAAGTTTTACTTGAGAAACGCGCTTACAGTGTCACCTGAATTAATAAGGAACAAAGTTTCTTGGCATTACACTGGCTGTTTTTTCTCTGATGAACGCCACGATTTCGCCCCTGAATTACATTGTTTTCGCTGGAGTGTGCTATTTCTTGCGATTTAACTAGGTGTTTCTGAGCGGATGTAAACTTGTGCACTTCGTCAAGAAATGTCCATTACCTTGAATTGTTGTTGTTGTTTATCTAAGGTTTGTATTAGAAGAATTCATGCTTGCTGCGATAAAAGCACTCTTTTGCTGACGTGCTGTCGCATTGACATCTGCTGTATTCTCCCATTTTATGGCACTCTTTTGTAGGGTCATACCAACCCATTTAGCGATCCATTATTCCGAGTCAAAGTGACGAAACTCTGTTTAGTTATACATCCGAGTGCAACTTCCTACTTACGGCTGGTTCATATGTTGGTTCTGTTTGAACAATTTAACAAATATTCTTCAATAGTGCGTTTTTTTTCTTTGTCGGGCTGAAGAGGATTTTTAAAAGACGTGAAAATTTTCCAAAATTGGTATAAGTTTCGCCCTAAACGCGTTTCCGCACAAACCGATTCGGTCTCGTACCTCTGACTACAACGCTGAAAATGTTCTAACAGGAGTGTTATTTGTTAGAACATTGAAAGTAAGGCCTGCGGTATTAGGCCACTGGTGTACGGAATGGATAGCTCTGGTCTGCTTGTTCAAAGCACTCCAGGTAGTTCCCTCTGGTGATTACAAACGATGGCGGATTCAAAGTGCATGCAAAATTTGCTGATTGCCTGGCTACAAATAATTCCCGAATACATTTTGACCGGATATACTCGCAAAATACTTCTTCCAAAACTTTCAGCCACTTTTAATACACTTCCAATACACTTCCAAACCCTTCCAATACACTTCGTTGAACGAAGTGTATTTCATGTTTCAGTTCAGGATATTCTTACATATGTGACCGAAATTGGAGCCGGTTGTACAGGGTAGAGGTCTTGGTGCTCATTTTCGCATTGGGCTCTATGCACTGAAATTGGGCTGTGTTCGACGCAAGCATAAGTATAAGACCTGTAAATACCAAGGTCGTTTTTTAGAAATAAACTTCACTTTTCCTGATCCAGGCATTAAGCTTGCGAACGATACAGCTTCCAGGCAGTGGCTTGGCCACTAAGTATATTCACGCCAACTGAAATTATCCACTGAACTTATCCGCTTATCCAGCAAATGATAAAATGATTTGCCGTGTATTACCTCGTAATCATAAACAGCAAGTCATCATCACAATAATATTAATACCCGAGCTATAACGTGTCAAAACTATTATATCATTATGAGATACGTCGTAGGGAAGAGCTGCGGAAATTCCGACCATCTAATGTTGTTTAACGTGCACTGACAATGTACAAAACACGTGCCTCCACCTAATCGCCTTCATCGAAATGCGACTGCCGTGGCCTCCGGGATCAAACCCGCTACCTTCAGGTCAGAAGTGGAGCACTCTAGCCATCACACTACCACGAGGTACGTCCTAAACAACTGGGTAGCTTTTTTTTTTTTTGCCGCAGATTAGTGTAGAACGCCGAATTACTGCACACAACTACCAAAAGGAGAGTACGAAGCTAAGAATTGATTTTATTTTTAGTGTTTTTTTTTCGCCCCACCGCGGTGGTCTAGTGGCTAAGGTACTCGGCTGCTGACCCGCAGGTCGCGGGTTCAAATCCCGGCTGCGGCGGCAGCATTTCCGATGGAGGTGGAAATGTTGTAGGCTCGTGTGCTCAGATTTGGGTGCACGTTAAGAACCCCAGGTGGTCGAAATTTCCGGAGCCCTCCACTACGGCGTCTCTCATAATCATATAGTGGTTTCGGGACGTTAAACCCCACATATCAATCATTAATTTATAGTGTTTGGGGGATGACTCAGTTCCTACTCCCAACTCCAATTTGTACACTACAAGTTGGTTGCATTTTTTGTCTTTTCTTTTGCAACGTTCTCTAAAGTGCGCTTCCTTCACTGGGGAGTTCCTTCACAGACTGCTTTAAATAACAAAGCCTCGCTTCTCATTCCACCACAGCAGCTCCCTCTGACAAAAGAGCATTTGACGCTTAAGAAACGCGTAAAGAAAAAATGTGAGATCGTACCGACGCCAAACAAAGCTCTTAACTCCGCATGTGAGCTGGGGTCATCCTTCACATATTTCGTCATAGCCTCCGTATCGTACGAGCCCTTTCTCCAATTCGTGCGGAACGTTAAATCTATACGCGTTTCGCTCTATAAAAAAGCGCAAAAGGCCAGCGTTCCTATTATAGAATAGGCGTATTGAAGCCCACTATTCGAAGAAATGATATTACACGGAGACAATATAAAACTGCCAACATATTCGCCGAGATCGGTACTCGTAAGTGGTACGATGAATTAACAACCCAAGCCCACAGATTTCAAACGTAGCCGTAAAAATGCCGCCAGCGGCTGCCTATTGAAGTCGATGAGCGTGTTCAAATGAAGAACTTCAATCGGCCGACAGTTTTTTAATTTAAAGACCGCATTTCTGGATCCGCTCATTCCTTGCTACTGGGACATAATGCGTTAATTAACGAAGGCTGAAGACGGCGTTGTGGAAAATGTGCGTTTAAAATTTCCGTAAGAACGCCGCATTTCTGAGAGAAGCAGGACGTCACCTGCTCACTCTCGCTGGCGTTTACTCGATATGAAAGAAAGAGCCAGTGGGTGAACGAAGCTTGCCACTAAATTCGACACGCCATACCTCTTTCATTTGTAGGTGCTGGATTGGAGAGTCTCATTACGTAAATAGCGGGACGGTGTATTGGAGAACTCCATTTGCGTTATGAGGAGTGATACCGCCGTCGCACATAGTGTGACCACACGTGATTATCACTCTCACTCACTCACTCACTCACTCACTAAGTACTCATGAACAAATTGGTAATTGGCGCAAAACACCGCACTAAGAAAAAAAAATTGGTTCTTTGAAGGTTGAACACATACAAAAAGAACAGCATGGCTATTGCAAAACTCTGAGCCATTCTAGAGGCTAGTTGTGGAGCTTATTTTCAAGAGGGGAATAAATTTTCTTTTTTGCGAAAAAATTAATGAATCAACCGAATTCTTTCGACATACGTACACTATAGTATATACCAATGTTTCCGTACGGTTTCAACTATACTTTATGTATATTTAAATCGAAGGAAGTCAACTCGAGTGATCTGAAAGATTCATTTTGATGACAGCCTTACCGGAGATTAGTTTGAGTTGCCTAACGCAGCGCACAGCGGGTCAAGAGGTCGCCAGTTCGAATCGTCGAGCCCTTCTGAATTTTCCCCTTTTTACTTCCGGCTTGTATTTCTTTGTGCCAAGCCTGTAGCCAGAAGTTTCTTTCGGCTGGGAGGGGGGGGGGGGTGGATATTTTTAAGGACTTCAAAAACTCGTATATTCTCATTATTTTTATTTATCTTCTGTAATACATCCCCTTCCATCCGAAGAGCCTAGGGCACTCTTGGGGGCCAGGGGCCGGCTTTGTGCGCTATATGTATCCGGGATATGACACCGACGACGGCGGCAACGAAAACAATCCCCCGAGAAAGTTTATATAATTCCTATCGCGATGAAAGATCCCTCAAGACAACAATCCAAAGCCGACATGATCAATCATGCGCATCAGAAAAACTGCAGACTTTGTGAAGAATAAACATCAACCACACGTTTCGCTGCTCGGAGGATGCGCGGTTCATTGAGCCGTTCGAGGCCCTAACGTGCTAGAAACAAGATGAAAGGCGCCCTTCCTACGCCGCCCGACCAAAACAATCTCGGGAAGGCTGCAATCATACAGTTCGCTAAAATGAAGCTGAACGCTCACACATATTTTTGTCAACTCCCAAAATAAAATACGCTTGCATTTCCTTATCCACACGGCAACAAATAAGAAATCCATCTGTGTACAAGTAGAGTAGTCACAAAAATGTAATCGATTTAATGAAAAGTAGAATGGCCAACTACTGCTGCAAAAACTAGTGTAGTAGTTAGCACTCAGTCACTCTAAATGATGTAGCTCAATGCTTTCATATGTGGATTCCTGGGTCCCGCAAATCGGTTAACTGCCTGTACTTGCACTCATTATACTGAATAACTTTAACCACAATTAGGGTCTTATCACAATTATTCATGAATAAAAATTTCACGTGCAAACAAAAGCGGTCACATTTACTTAAATTTCAACAGCAAAGCATCCAGTCTGGCCGTTCGTTTTTGGCTGCAGACTGGCTCGTTTTCTTCGTCTGTGCATCTACATACCTGGACTGTGGCTGGTAGAAGTGCCGCTACAAACGACCTCGTTATACCTGTAGCACTGAGCGAAATATCCAGTACTATCCACATTACCTTCATGTGCAGGGATGCACTGCGAAAGCGTTTGATGAGCCCCATCACATCGACTACAAAGGATGGATATTCTCTTCTTGAATAAATATTCGGTGGTGATGGTGCATGCTGAAGAATATGTGATGGTACACCATGGTTACCTTATGAACAGCCTTGAATTACCGCTGACTTGAGTGGTTTGATTTATACTATCATTATACTGTCATTAGCTTCAAACCTTAATTTTTCCCTATGCATGAGCATAGCAATGCATAAATTATCGCACAACTCAGGCAATTGCACCCGGTGCAATGTAAGATTTCATATTCCCATTAAGTTTTTCTGATCCCTGCAGGCCGATTCCAACCTGTTTTACGTTAGCCTGCACCCCGCTAGTGGACTAGTAAGACACGTAGCTATCGGGGGGGCGCGGCGCTGATATCTTGGAGAACCAGGACCCTCCCATGTCTTATAATGAATTGACAAAACATTTTTACACGGCGCGGAGACAATACCCTCCACCACACAGAAAACTAAGCAGATCTCAGGCTCTGATACTCAGGCTTCTTCAAATCGGGGCGTGGCCTAATCCCGCACTATTCAACTAAATTTATCCCGAAATACAGCCAACTAATACATGTCCCTACTGCCACAATATAGCTACCTCAGAACATGTGCTCTGGCGGTGCCCCACGTTACGCAGTGGGGACGTCATCACGCCGTTCAAAGGGGAAGGTGCTATTTCAAGCTCCGGACTCGAACAACAGCTATAGGCACCGGGCCCGTGACGCAGCAGAGAGACTTGGTATTTCTGTTCCGACGTGGGAGCAGTCCGCAACGTGCTAATAAAGCACGTTCCGTGGGACCAAATCAAGTGCAATCATCCATCTATTCATCACCACCATCCACCACCATCTCCACCATACTACCGATGCACATGAACCTCGTACAATATCCAGTTTCGTAGCAGAATGGTATTACACATGATGAGTATCGATGTCACTGAAGACAATACTTTGACGTTCAAAGAGCCAGTAAGCGGATAGAAAGTGTTTGTGCGTTATCTTACGTTTCGCTTAGAGTAGCTCCTAATTATAGTTCAACGTATTTAATATTACTTAGAAATGATGTTCTTCTTTCATATTCATTCCTACATTTTACAGAATAACAGTATTTATCCAGGTGATTTATAGCTTCTTAGTCTTTTTACAACACTTACATCACAGAAAACTCTTATCGGGTAGGTGCTGTGGAACTTGGGTGAAAGCAAACACTCAAAAGGGTTCTTCTGAAAATAAGCGTATATAAGCAAATAAATAAATAAATAAATAAATAGATAAATAAATAAATAGACACAACTGTTCTTTCGCCTCGCCCATTATATAAATACTGTGTCGACGTTAAAACGGGCGTTTGGAGGGGTGTAATTTAGTGTAATTTCTTCGAATCGCACGGCCGTGACAGTTCGGCTAATATGGACGCGAAGCCAAATGAGCAGCTCAGCGAACGGAATTTCACTCTACGCTTGAAAGGCCCGAGAAAATATGAAATGGAAGTGTGGTGCTCGTCAGAGTCATATTGCGTGCCATATAAGGAGCTTTTAATGAAGGTAACAGTGGTATGTGGAAATTTCAATCCAATAGTTTTGCCATAAGCACCTATGTAAAGAAGGGTACCGCGAAGTATTCTTTAATGCGATCATGCAGCCTTACGATACCCCCATTCAAAAGAAATGAGAAGGCTTAAAGACAACTACAAGGTTTTGATATAAGGGAACTCGGGCGATTGAGCCCTAAGCTGTAAGAAGATAAGCTCATCTTCACTGAAATTTCCTTTTTTTATATAAAATGGCACCTTCTGGCTTGTGCTAAAAATACCTTCACTCAATAAAACAAAATACCTCCTCTGCAAGTGTCGCTATACCGAAATGGTATTGTAATTACGACAGTTCATGCTTACGAAAAAAACTTTCATGCATGGCTAACATCCCTGACTTTCTTTTCTGTCGTGTTCCTTCTTTCCTTACAGGCATTATCATCGCACGTGAAAAAAAAGTTCCAAACATAAGCCATCTATTATGACATCATAAGATTTTGCCTTTTTCCGCACCCGCAAATTCACCGTAAAGCCCGCTCTCTAATAGTATGCGCACGTTGTACACGAGTTATCACTCACTGACTTTCCAAACCGCTGCGTCACTCAGTGTTGAGGAGTGATTAGCTGACGCCCTTTCCCTTCCCTCAGCGATTCGCCGTGGCACCGTTTTTAACGTGACTTCGCACTCACTTCCATTTTACTTATCTGTACTCGTAGCGCGAACTGTACGAACAGTGGGCTCATCTGTGTTAATCTCGACGCCTGCGTAGGCGTTCAGAAGTGATGTATTGCTGAAGTTAGGAGGTACGGCTAAAGGGTGCTTTCTGCAATGGTTTACGAATGCTGAATATGTGAACACTTGAAAAACATTGTCTGGCCTGACGAATAATGATAATTCGGCCACATGTGTTTTTTTCATTGGTCATATGTACTTTTGTTCTGTTGTGTAAGTTTTATCTTTCTTTTCTTTCTGTCAGTTTGTCCACTAATACAATGCAATGTGTAATATTGCAATGTGATGTGCCCACTCCTGCCATAGCTCCCAAAAGGCAGCCGGCAGTATCTGATAATTAATGAAAAAAAAAAGATAATGGCATCACGTACAGCTAACTAAGCAGCAAAGATGGACGAGTGGAAAGGAGGGTTGCTCTAGCTAAAGCGGACATGTAAAAGCTTTTACTGCAGTTCTGAATATGTGAATACGCACAGAGAATGACGGAATTCAAGTTACAGAATGATGGCAATACTTTCATGAGACAGATGAGATCATCACAACTATCGAAAATAGCGCTTAGATTTAAAGGAGTCGTCTTAAGAGAAAACACCTTTTACACGCTTAAGAACATCCGATTGATTTATATGTGGGGTTTAACGTTCCTAAACCGTCATATGATTTTGAGAGACGCCGTAGTGGAGGGCTCCGAAATTTTCGGCCACATGGTTTTTTTTTAACGTGCACCCTAATCTGAGAACACGGGCCTACTTGAGAATTTCCGAGTTAGCCGGTTTCGTTATTTCTGTGTACGTTTTAATGCCACAAGAAAATCACTGAGTGTCCCAGTGGCTGCTTGTTGAGAATGAGAAGGTGTCATAGTAAGTAGATACAGCTGTTAAATAAGCATTAGCTTCATTTCGATGTTAGTATGAGGAGGAGAGGTTTGTAGGGAAGTAGAGGTCCTGAAGGAATGACGTGAATGATGGCAAGGTTTGGGTATGAGTTTATTTAACGACTTGACAAATACACGAAAACACAATGTATACGTGGTTTGGTGCAAAGGGAAAAAAACTGCATGTTACAGCTTGGCTGGCCCCTTCACCCAGCAAAGAAAAACCTAAATTGCGAAATTACAAAAATTACAAAATATTGCAGGCAGCGGGAAGCGGCAATACAAAAAAAAACATACATCTGACCGTTGACCATAAATAATAAATGAACAAGTCTGAAATAGATATAAAAATATCTATTACTAAACAATGTATGAACGAATGAAACTAAGTGACCATTACAGAAATCATCGAACATTGATGAACAACGCAATCAGCATATTCAATTGAACGTGTCCATAGTAGAGAATATTCCTAGATTATCAATTGTTAATTTCCATATGTTCATCGCACTTGGAAGACGGCAACGTAGCACTTCAAATCCACAGATAGTGCGTTAGTGCGAGGACATAGTACATCCCAAGTCTCCGCACAGCGAATAAGGCGACTGGCAGGATTCTGTTGCAAGGCGGCAAGTGCCTAAAGGGGTACTTCCTCTGCGTATTTCTGATTTAAAGCTGTCAGAAGCTAATAATCGTATATACCTAGTAATTCCTAAAAAAACCGATATTGCAAATGTGAAATCACTGTGCAATGTGCCCCGCCGCAGTGTTCTAGTGGCTAAGGTACTCGGCTGCTGACCCGCAGGTCGCGGGTTCAAATCCCGGCTGCGGCGGCTGCATTTCCGATGGAGGCGGAAATGTCGTAGGCCCGTGTACTCAGATTTGGGTGCACGTTAAAGAACCCCAGGTGGTCAAAATTTCCGGAGCCCTCCACTACGGCGTCTTTCATAATCATATGGTGGTTTTGGGACGTTAAACCCCACAAATCAATCACTGTGCACTGTCAACTCATCCTATAAAAATGCAATTTATTTCACTTTCAAAATTTATATATGAAACAAAAATTAGCACCACTTTTTTCCCGGGACACCTTCAATTCATCCCAAAGCCTTTCTTATGCTATTTTTTTTTCTGGCACGACCAGTGAAATTATAAATGCGAAGAAAAAAAACAGCACTGTATAAAAATATTTTTTTGTTTCAGAGTCGTTTGCTGATCAAGGTTTGTGCCTGGTTGGTTACCTTAGACTGAAGAAGGCCATCGGGCGTGCACGCAAACACACACGCAGACAACGGCACCACGAAGAGATGTGGTCTATTACGCTGTTTCTGGAAAGCAGTCATTTAAGCTGCTGCATCTCAAGACCCGCAGAAAGAGAAGGACTGCTGAATAACCGAAATCACATGCTTGCCCCGCTGGGCAGCATTTTATGCTATATAGCACATGTTGGCGCTAGACTTTCATGACAACACAGCATGCTTTTGTTTTTTATGTTTTTTAAGTATTTCTTCGTACGGCAAAATGCTAAATAAGCGACGTTGTTCCGCATTGCAGTTTCCTGCCAAGCTCTGAAGGTGTCAAGAGCTTATGTATTTATCTATGCGATGTGCAGTGATATGTGACCTGTCAATGTACAGGTAATATGCAATACTGATTGATATGTAGGGTTCAACGTCCCAAAACCACCATATGAATATGAGAGACGACATAGTGAAGCGCTCCAGAAATTTCGACCACCTGGGGTTCTTTAACGTGCACACAAATCTGAGCACACGGGCCTACAACATTTCCGCCTCCCACGGAAATGCAGCCACTGCAGCCGGGATTCGATCCCGGGACCTGCGTGTCAGCAGTCGAGTGCCTTAGCCACTAGACCATCGCGGTGGGCCGTAATATGCATGAAATAAACAAAACAGCACTAGAGTGTATAGTTGAAGTCTCTATCAATGTCCAAATAAACAGCAATAATAATGCAATAAAAATAACTTAAGGAGACGCATCATGAGCAAGAGGCTATAAAAATCACAGCATATCCATGGAGTGATTGATGATGAGTGGGGCGAAGCTTCCGTCCGTACGTTGGTCCGTGCGCCCATGCGTCCGTCAGTGCGTCCTACCGTGAGACGATTAAATGTGGTTGAGCCCATTGTAATAGGTAGGAAGTAGTCTGCGCCCACGTTTGTGTTTTTCCATCCGGGAGCTATCCCGAGGTTCACTGCACGCGCGCTTCTAACAATGAGGTGATTCGCAGGTCTCCCTATACTCTGACGGCTTCATAATTTGCTCACGTGGCTAAGAGACCACGAAGAATGGACCCTGTTTCTAAGTGCCATACCCAGAGGAAAACTTTGTACAAACTCAAGTGTTGCTATGTAGGAAACTTGCATGGGAGCACTCGTTGGTGTATTCAATCAATGTGACGATGACTTCCCTATATCGCGAACAGTTCTCCACTCTATGCAGTTCTGAAGCACATTCTCGCCACAAGCACCGCAACTGTCAACTCGTTCAATAAAAATGCAAGTTATTTCGCTTTCAAAATTTATTTATGAAACAAAAATTTCTACTACTTTCTTTCACAGCACATCTCCTGCATTGCTTTCAAAGGAAAGCCGTAACTCTCGATACAAGCAAGCCAGGGGCGGAATAGTTTTTACAGATCCGTAAAAAAAGTTTATCGCAGTCTCCAGAATACTTCCCACTGCCAGAAAAATACGCCATTGTGTATCTCTATCTATATATAGTCACACGCACCAGTGACGTCAGAGGCTCGAGTAGTCAAAGTTTCTGATGCTTGTAACAGGCATGCTTGACTGCTGACATGGGCCCCAATCTTGAAATATGCGTTAGAGAAAAATACACCCCCTTTTGAGCCTTTCAAAAAAATGCTAGTGAAGGGCTTTCGAGAGCGTATGTGCGCCAGACGCGTAGAAACACGTCAAATCGATCAAGATTTCTCTTTCAAGAAGTGGGTTCCGCCGCTGTCGGCTTAGAACATGCCTTCGTGTTTTTTTTGTTTTTTTTTTTTTTGGACAACGCTTCTTCTCGACTGTTCTCAAGCGGATAAGCTTATCCAGGCTTTGAAGCGGGAACAACGCACCTCAAGTTTTGATCAAGTTTGGTTTGCTGCAGCTGTGGGTCGTAAAATAAAAAAAAACGTGCTGAAAAAGAAAGTGTCCATCTGTGGAATAACAGCCCAAAACTGTGAATGTCGATATAAACGCTTTCTTTGGGAGCAAGTACTGGGGCGTTACAGTGTTCCTTGTTATTATGTTATGGTGGAAACAACTTGACCAGAACAAAAGGGAATGCACATTGAAAGCTGAAAGATGCAGTTCAGGTTCGGACAAGAAACTAGAATGTCATATGCCCAGATATCCATCTCATGGGGATTTCAGCAAGATGCCGAAACAGAACTGTACGCATTGAAACAAAGAAACTTTTCATCGGAAAAGTGGACTTTCCCAAATATGATGACATGCTTAGATATCGAACAACGCATGGAAGATGTAACGTGCTGTCAAGAGATGGTGTGGATGTGACGTGCACATCCCATCTACAGCTAGTTTTGTGAAGACACATTTTTCTTTCATGTTATACCGATTACTATACTAGTGGAATAAGCCATGTTTTTCTTTCATTTTTGTAATCTTATAGAACGCGTAATAGCCCGCAAATGAAATTAATTTTTATAAGAACACTCAGTTTGAACAAATCAAAACATGGGTTCCAAAAACAATTTTCGGCTAACGGAATCAGTAACTATTGTTTACACCTTTACAACTTGTCTTTAACCTAAGAGTCAAATAAATACAGTATTTTTAGATTGAAGTAAATAATTCGATACAGTTCCTCACGGTAACTGTAAAAGTTCAGTTACTTAGTGCACCAAAATTACTCATTGCCTTAATCTCAGGTTTTCCACACTACCAAACCCACTAAGGTAGAGGGACAACACTACCTCCATTTATTTATTAGAATACCCTCAGGGCCCGTAGGGCATTACAGAGGGGGTGGGTACAACATTTATAACACACAAGAAAAAAAAAGACAAAATAAAGAAACAAGTGTCAGATGCGCAAGTCAAAAAGGCAACATAAGTCAACTAAAAATGTATAAGTAAGAATTCAAGCACATACAAGACAAAGATAGATAATGGAAACTGCGTATAGTTACAAGCATTGCTGAGAAATTGCAGTCTTGAATAACAAAGGGTCTGTTATTGTTACAACGGAAGAGGGAAGGTGGTTCCAATCGGCGGCTGTTTTCGGTAAGAAGGCTGCTGAAAAGAATTTGGTGCGGCAAAACGGAATGGCAACCTTATGCTGGTGATCAATGCGCGATGAGTGGTATGACGGTTGTGAAATGAGGTCTCGCTTCATTGATGGATTGTGAAAAAATATCTTATGAAAAAAATGCATTTACGTCATGCCTTCCGCAAACGAGCGTACTCAGCACCCCTCGATTATTTGGTTTACATAAATGACACTGTTAATGTCTTTAGCACACATTATAGGTTTGTTTATTCGCTGATAATAATGTTCTGTTTAAGATATGTACCCGGAATTAGTGACCGATGGGGCCTTAGTAGTAACTTAGGCAATGTATTAAAATAGTGTGAACAATGTGGACGTTTTCCTAATGTAAATAATTGTGTATCTCCATCATAACGCGCAGAAAGTACCCTTCGGCTACACCTTGAAGTAATGTGTAGACCACCCTGACAATTTAGCGGAAGCACCTTTGTTGAAATCGGCATCCTCTAAATAATAAGCCCTGACATTATTTAGTAATTTATCCTAGGACATGCACATAACATTTGCTCTGCCGCTTTCCGGAAATTACGCCTTCTTCACCACAAGGTGGAAATGGTCACATCTAGTTTTAAATTACTCTCCTGGTTTTCCTTATTTAGGCCAAAACATGACTACGGTTTGATAGTCTGGGATCCTCAAACAAAATATAAAATTTGGAACGACGCAAGAATTCAATGAAAAGTTGTATAATATAATATGGTAAATTTATGACTCCCGACTATTCACAACAAATCACTAACCGTCAACCGTAATAAATTTAACATTAAAGAGTTGAAAAAAAATGTAGACTACCGTTTCTTTTTGATATATTAAATCATAGCCTAGTCTTAGAACAGCATACATAACCTGCTTGATAAGCACAGCCAGTCGCCCGATATTTTCATTGTCTAACATCAAACTTTGCAAGGACTGACATTTTTCGGTAGTCTTTTTTTTTCCAAAATATAGCACACTATAATAAACTTGTTAAAGCATTTCCTAAAGAGCAGTGATTTGCATAAAAATGCATTAGTGAAACTACTGTTGTTATTTCATAACTTCCTTTAATTGCATTAGGGCTAAGTTGTTCAATTCTTTCTATGTTTTTCTCAGTCATGATACTCTATTTTAAGATGAAAAACTTTGGTTAAAAAACAGGTTCGGCTTTCATTTCAGACCGGTTTTTTTGTGTAAATATTTGTCTGTAGTTCCCGAACCCTGCTTGAGCTTTTTGCTCGATATATTTTATAGATAAAATAAATAAAAGTTGGAACACGTGTGATTCAAAACCAAGTATTTCGCGAAAGGTGACAGGCATTGCACGTATATTCAAGAGATATAGTTAACGAAGGCTAAGGTATGTGTTGTAGTTGGGTATGAACCAGTGCAACATTTATAAAATAAGCATTTACACTATGCAGATTCAGTATAAAAAGTAACTTTCTTGGGGACCAGACAATTGATAAAACTACCGCCCAAAAGGTAGTTTTTATAAATGGTGAAAAAAGTCAATCAGCATTTCAAAAAAATAAATAACTGGATATTAAGCCATGAAGCATTAAATTCTCTAATTGGTGTCTTTGCTATAACTGGCTCTCGTGATAACTGTTGCGAAACTGTCATTTCAAAACTGGGCCTCCATTCACGTAAAAACTGTTGGTATCGCAGCCTAATATGATACGAAGCTTTCGTCAGAATTAATACAATGTTATCATGGGCGTCGAGCGATAAAGAAAATTTACTGACGACCTTACTGACAGATTTACTGACTAATACTGAATTGTGTCTTTGTAGCTTTGCTCTTTCCGCTTGCTAAGTTGTATCTCCCTCCTTGACTTCAGCTATCAAAAGGCACAAAGCAAAGTCCACATAAAGGTTTAACCATACGTGACTAAAAAAAAGAAAAAAATATAGAAAGAAAAAAGCATTCTTCAGAATGTGGCGGCCTAAGCGTGGCGTGTTCCGGGCGACATTCCGTGAATTCCTTTCACTGCGATGGAACGCTGCGAATGCATTCAAAGCCGCTTCTGAAGCTCTCCCGCTCGCCGCCAACAAAGACTATTAACGAACTCTGGCATTTGCGAATGTGGGAGCCACTACTTTGTCTGGCATGCACGGCCGAAGGCTTGTGTACTTGTCAGCCGTAGTTTTTTTTTAATTATTACAATTATATGTGGTGTTTACGAGATGATAGTACTTCTTTCCACTTGCAATATTAGGCGTGAAAGTCACAGTTACAAAAAGAAAAAGAAGCACTTTTAGATTTCTTTTTCAGTAGAGCTTTTATGCTGTATTTTCTTATGCCATTAAGCATTCGCATCAACGTTTATCAACACGAATTGCCTCTACCTTCCAAGGGCGTGGAACACAAAAGCTCTGCCGTCACGTACTCTGTTCACCCTGTTTTTAATCTTGTACTTCACTGCTCAAACTTTTACCGTAAGGCGCGCGCTCTTCCACTGCTGCGATGTTACTGGAAGGGGATGCGTAAACTTGGATGGAGCAGTGAACAAGAGAACGTTTTGGGCGCACTGCTCACCAAAGCGTGGACTTCACATAAATTGACTAACGCACGCGTAAAACGTAACATAATATTCAACCAGTTCTGTTTTGTAGGCATGTATTAAAGTGCGACTTAGATTGTTTGTGAAGACAAAAAAAGATATTAAGAGAAAGAGAGAAAACCTCGAATGCGTTTGTTAAAAAGCAGTCACGAGCAAAGAGACTGCGTTTATATTTAGCTAGAACTTAAAACGCGGAGCCGGGTGCATCGCCCTAACCTGCAAAGCTTCGTAGCTCGGAAAACAAAAAAAAAGAATATTTTGGAGTATATGAAGCGCATGCCTCATTGAAAGAACCTTTAGTGCATCCCAACCTTTTTGTGCGTTCGTTCTCGCGTGCATGTATTGAAATTTAGTGGAAGACGTAGGTGCAAATCAGTAAAGTCGTACGCAATTTCATCACACATAGAAACCATCACACAGTGAGCCAACGAGTGCAGGCCAGGTTTTGCTTATACATATTTTTTGTTTCATTAATATATCAGCCCCAAAAAGAAATGATTTGTTTCGCATGTTATGTATCTTCTGGGTAGCTAGAGTAAATGTAACGTCAGTACTTTGGATCGAAAACCTTGCTTTCGTGCCCAGACGCGTCGTCTTGGTTGGCAAACCTTACTGTTACTTTATCGAGGACACTCGCTCACTTGACGATCATAGTTAAAAGAGGAAAGAAGAAATATACAACTGCTTATTTAAATATACTGAGGACACGTTGCTAAGAATACGCAAAAGTTGCGAAATAAAACTAACTGAGTGTGTGTTGATGGCAAAGAAGTGTGAAATGTGTCGATTTCATTTGAAGAGGCAGGAAACAAGGCTCACTTTGATCTTCATGACAAAACAGTCGATATCAAGTACAGCAATGCAATCTTATCGAATTATCGGCAGGGCCCTAATTATAGAAGTGGACTGCAGGTTTTAAGAAGTATGTCACTTGACGTTGTTTCGAGAACGCAAACTTCGGTGACTTTGCGAGAATCTGAAATCGCCACCACCTTGTGCGCCATTGACTGGAAGTTAGAGGAAAGAAAAAGAAGCGGCCGACGGATATCACGAATAAGCACGTGCAGATACAAGAATGCTTTCGTCCTTAGTGAACAAAATGGTGTAGCTCAGTAGACAAACGAAACAAGAGCTTTGAAAGCTAGTTTTTTTATAGACAAGGTTAATGCAAAATACTATGGCGGGGAAATCTCTGGCAGAAAATGAACCTAAATTCGAAGGTCACAAATTTGCTTCCTTTCAGCGGAAAGTGATCTTTTCATTCATTTGACCTCTTTCACACTTTCTACACAATTACTACAAATAACATCCTCTATATAATATTAGGCTGTCTTGTCTGTTACATTCATTAGTATACTAATATGAAACAAGACAGAATCGTGCGCGAGTAATAGTCACGCTATATCTGCACGTTTTTTAGGGCGAAGCTCCTTATGGCGTGGCTTGTGCGTCCCTCGTATTACGTAACCACCAGTGGCACATACCCGAAATAGCGGTCCTTAATGTGTCTGCTGGATGGGGGCACTTGTATATGATGAATACATGATGAAAAGATGTGAGATGGCTGTGCTTGGAGTTTTCACTAGACATATGGACGGACGAAGAGACTGACACACGCAAGGACGGACAGGCAGAGGGATGGCCGCAAAAAGAGATGGACGGACAGACAGACGAATGAACAAACGGACGGATGCACCAAGGATCACACAGATAGGCGGACGCAAGAACAAATGGACACACAGACTGACGAACGCTGCGCCGCATTATTCATCATTCACTCCATGGATATGTTGTGATTTTTTTTGCGCATAAGGAAGCGAGCTTTGTCATATCAAACGAGCAAGATCTCGAATAACGTTGTTGCATTTAGTGAACTACTGAAACAATACACTAAAGGTAGCATTTTAGGAAAAACATTTTCTCGGCCGAGTTTGTTGGACGCGCCTTGCAAAGTTAAGAGCCACTTCAGAAAGAAATTATTTCTCTGGCCTGCCTATTTCAGCGTCTCCTTAGTAAGATTTAAGCTAAACAACGCTATTGACAAAAAATGACTTTAAAAGTTCACAAGCAATGCCTTCGTCAAACGTTTCTCATGAAATTAATTGTTAAGCGAACTGGTAAAACCATGTGGCGCCTGAAAAAACAGGGCTGCTTATTTTTTTGCCGGCTGGGTGAAAACTTATTAACGATTCAAAGGGAGAGCTTCGCAAAAAAGGTTTAAACTTTTTATTTTTGTGCATTGCGCACAAACACATACGAACAGTGTTATGCTAAACAGTCATGGCTCGCCAGGTTTTTTCATTTTGAATCTTCTCGAAATATCTCTGATCTGTCACCGTATATGACTTGAAATAGTCCTCAGAGATTGAATGGCCGACCGAATGAAAGCGCTCGGTAGAATAGGGTCCGTGATTGAAGACTGCAAATAAAAATACATGAGCGCGAGATGACAAAAAAAGGAGATTTGAAGCAGCGGCTGCGGTGGTCAATTCAGCAAAGGGCCGTTCACCTCCAGGGACAGAGCAGTGGCCTTTGGGGGCTTTGAATGAGGCTGCTCTTGACGTGGGCAGGACATTCAGTGCCGTGTCGACAAGTGCGGCATGCGAGAACCGAGCCCGACATAAATGGCCGATAGCCCGAACGACCGGGGTCACTCATGAGATTTCGACATTCGGCCCGGGAGCTGACGCCAGCGACAGGAAAAGAGGCCATGCATATTAGCAGCACACACTTTTCGGAGCTTCATTCAACTCGTCATGGCATTTAAGGCTTGCCCGCCTGAGTTCATTTAGGAGCGAATATGCTTAGTTTAGAAGAGTGCGCTAGTGAGCATAAGGGGATGCACTCATTTAGCTCAAGTGCTTTACGAAGAGAATGCCGCTTCGATCGCAGCCATCATATTTCGAGCAAGAGAATGCAGGCTTCGTCATTCACGAGATTTGCGATGGGGAAGCTCTACCCTGTAGTTCTGGTGCCACAAAATGCAGCTTTTGTATATGAATGTTTGTTCCAGTGCACGACGTCTCTTGTTCTGACGCAACTCGCGTTGATCAATATCGGTTACTGGCAAGTACATTGCCAGGAGTGACAGGGCTGTCACTACTATAGGTGTTTGTGTTCGTGTGTTCTCGTGTGATTTTTTGTTCACAAGTTGTGGACGCGTCTGGATCAGCGAATCAGTGGCTATAGGGTGCCCTGCTGCTGACCCAAAAGTCACGAGGTCTATCCCGGCCACGGTGGTCACTTTTCGGTGGAGGCCAACTGGTTGAGGTCCACGTGCTATTCGATGGGAGCGCACGTTGAACAACACCAGATGGTCAAAATTTCCGGAGACCTTCATTACGTCGTCCCTCATAATATTAAGAAAATTTGATATGTAAACCGTAAATATGAGAAAAATATATGTCCTGGTGTCGTTTCATAACTAGAGAATAGATTGGCGCATGTTGAAGCTAAGGCATTCCTTCGACGTAGGCATCGCTGAATGCCGAATAACACTATCATGACGAGTACCTCGGTGATAATAAGCGACTTATTGGTGGAGTTTATTACGTCTTGATCCTTACGTAGTGAACAATGGCGAAATTGGCGATGGTAAAGACGATATCCCTGACTATAGTGATGACGAACATGGCCTATTTGTTTGAGTGCTGCTGAATCTCAATAATGATCATAACCATTGTGGTTACTTCAGCGTTGAGGTGTGTAGGTTGAAGCCTGCTGTGTACTTTTTTTTTTTACTCTGCCACAAGTTTTGACTAATAGGCGTAATTATTAGGCGTGATTAATAGGCGTAAGGTATTCGACGTAAGAAGGTATAACATGGAGAGAATTGAACACACTCTGAGAAACGGAGGAAGCGTCAAAGCAGTGAAGAGGAAACTTGGGATAGGCAAAAATCGGACGTATGCACTAAGGGACAAAGAAGGCAAAATAACTACCAATATGGATAGGATAGTTAAAATAGCGGAGGAGTTTTACAGAGATCTGTACAGTAGCCGGGACAACCACGACTTTAATACTAAAAGAACTAGCAGTAACCCAGATGACAGCCAACCAGTAATGATAGAAGAAGTCAGAAAAGCTTTGGAGAGCATGCAAAAAGGCAAAGCTGCTGGTGAGGATCAGGTAACATCAGATCTGCTGAAAGATGGAGGACAGATTGTGTTAGAAAAACTAGCCACCCTGTTTACGAGGTGTCTTCTGACGGGAAGAGTACCAGAGTCTTGGAAGAACGCTAACATCATCTTAATACATAAGAAAGGAGATGACAAGGACTTGAAGATTTGCAGGCCGATTAGTTTGCTCTCTGTAGTATACAAGCTATTTACAAAAGTAATTGCTAACAGAGTAAAGAAAACATTAGAATTCAATCAACCAAAGGAACAAGCAGGATTTCGAACAGGCTACTCAACAATCGACCACATTCATACTATCAATCAGGTAATAGATCTAGTGGCTAAGGTACTCAGCTGCTGACCCGCAGGTCGCGGGATCAAATCCCGGCTGTGGCGGCTGCATTTCCGATGGAGGCGGAAATGTTGTAGGCCCGTGTACTCAGATTTGGGTGCACGTTAAAGAAGCCCAGGTGGTCGAAATTTCCGGAGCCCTCCACTACGGCGTCTCTCATAATCATATGGTGGTTTTGGGACGTTAAACCCCACAAATCAATCAATCAATCAATCAAATCATCAATCAGGTAATATAGAAATGCTCAGAATATAACCAAACACTATACATAGCCTTCATAAATTACGAGAAGGCGTTTGATTCAGTAGAAATATCAGCCGTCATGCAGACACTACGGAATCAGGGCGTCGATGAAGTATATATAAACATCCTGGAAGACATCTACAGGGGATCAACTGCTACCATAGTGCTTCATAAAGAAAGCAACAGAATACCAATCAAGAAGGGTGTAAGGCAGGGGGACACAATCTCCCCAATGCTATTTACCGCGTGCTTACAGGTGGTTTTCAGAAGCCTAGAATGGGAACAGTTAGGGATAAGAGTTAATGGAGAGTACCTTAGTAACCTGCGCTTCGGCGATGACATTGCATTGCTGAGTAACTCAGGGGACGAATTGCAACTCATGATTACGGAGTTAGATAAGGAGAGCAGAAAGGTAGGTCTTAAAATGAATCTGCAGAAAACGAAAGTAATGTACAACAACCTCGGAAAAGAGCAGCGCTTCGATATAGGTAATAGTGCACTTCAAGTTGTAAAAGACTATGTCTACTTAGGGCAGGTAATAACCGCGGAGCCGAACCACGAGATTGAAGTAACTAGAAGAATAAGAATGGGGTGGAGCACATTTGGCAAGCACTTTCAAATTATGATAGGTAGATTGCCACTATCCCTCAAGAGAAAGGTATATAACAGCTGTATCTTGCCGGTACTTAGCTACGGAGCAGAAACCTGGAGACTTACAAAGAGGGTTCAGCTTAAATTGAGTACGACGCAGCGAGCAATGGAAAGAAAAATGGTAGGTGTAACCTTAAGAGACAAGAAGAGAGCAGAGTGGATTAGAGAACAAAACGGGGGTTAAGGATATCATAGCTGAAATCAAGAAGAAGAAATGGACATGGGCCGGGCATGTAGTGCGTAGACAGGATAACCGCTGGTCGTTAAGGGTAACTAACTGGATTCCCAGAGAAGGAAAGCGGGTTAGGGGGAGACAGAAGGTTAGGTGGGCAGATGAGATTAAGAAGTTTGCGGGTATAAATTGGCAGCAGCAAGCACAGGACCGGGTTAACTGGCGGAACATGGGAGAGGCCTTTGTCCTGCAGTGGACGTAGTCAGGCTGCTGCTGCTGCTGCTGCTGCTGCTGCTGCTGCTGCTGCTGCTGATGATGATGATGATGATGATGTTTTGACTATAACAAAGTTCTGTGCACTCTAAGAAAAAATCGAGTAAGGAGGGTGTCTTTTTCTCCCACAGCAATAATAGTCATCTATCTTGCATGCCTGTCCTTTCATGTCACCGCGCGAATGGCACTTTAACGTCATGGACGACATGCAGGTTATCAGACTTACATAGCTTTCTTGATCGTAAAATGGCCAGCCCCGCCGCGGTGGTCTAGTGGCTAAGGTACTCGGCTGCTGAACCGCAGGTCGCGGGATCAAAATCCCGGCTGCGGCGGCTGCATTTCCGATGGAGGCGGAAACGTTGTAGGCTCGTGTGCTCAGATTGGGGGGCACGTTAGAGAAGACCAGGAAGTCAAAATTTCTGCAGCCCTCCACTGCAGCGTCTCTTATAATCATAGGTGGTTTCGGCACATTAAACCACACATATCAATCAATCGATCGGAAAGTGGCCAGTGCCGAATTTTCAAGAAAGGAAGCGCAAGCAAGTCGGATGGCGGTCATTGTTGTGGGACAAAAGGATTCCCTTTTTACTCGATATTTTTTAGAGTGTACCATGACCACAACGGAAGACAAGGCTTTAGGTCTTATGGAGCGTCACCTCTCAAATAGGCTGTGATAGTGATAAAAGAGGCCTGCTACAAAATAAAGCATTCCTTAGAAATTTTTGTGAAGAAAAGTTTCTTTGTCCATCGTTTCCATCACACGAAGGCTCAATGGCGCATGCTCTTGTTTTTGTCAGAGGTAACACATAACCATCATTATTTCGGTTTTATTGAAAATGCGTGACGACGGCTGCGTGATGACGACGAAATGGTGACATGACTTTCTCACGACAATTTCACGAAGGCATGATAACGACAGAACAAATTTATACGTCGTGGCAACAATAAAACATGTGTAAACTGTGAAATGCATGATTACAACGACGTGGTCAATTACAGCATGAATGAAATGAAGTTTCATGTCATGGCTGTAAACCGAATATTCAAGCGATGTGCGTCTTGATGCTTAGCACTCCAATGACAACATAGTAGGTCCCGAATGTCTACACTCGCTCGCTGAATTCCGTGCTGACCGGTTGTGCCCCCGCGATCTCCGACGTCAGCGTAGCTCTGGCCGACTGGGCTGGCCCTATGTCATCTCCAGGCACCGATCTCCGACGACAGCGTAGCTCTGACCTACTGGACTTGCCCTACGCCATCTCCTGACGCCGACATGAGCTCTCGCAAGCGGTGCCCCGTCCTCGGACTCCTGTGACCGTGTTTCCATCTTTCCTATCTCTCCAATCCCCTCGATAAGTCCTCGCTCGCTGTCCCAGCGCATCTCTCTCTCTCTCTCTCTCTACCTTTAATTCTATCCTTTTAATCCTTCCTCCCCCCCCCCCATTCCTTGTGAGCTACTGTTGAGGTGTCGCATCCTGATGCAGACAGTTGCGGGGCTCAATTTTCTTTTCTTTTCCATCTTTTAAACATAAACACTTTCACTCAAATATCTATTGAAGGTAGTGTATGAAGCTGCTGATAAATGCGGCAATGAGCTGCTCGAATCAATTATTTATTTCAAGCTGCTAATGGGTTCTGCGGAAATCCGCAAAGTGGCAATCAAGTTACAAGCTGTGAAAAGACGCTGCCCAGACAGAGACAAGCCGGTTTTACAAAACAGTGGCTTCGGCAACAATTCCTGTTCAGAGACTTTTCATCACTTCGGGCCTCCGTATTCTCCCGAACTTCTGTCTCGTTTAGGTTGCTATTTATAGCCAACGCTGCTGTCTCAAGTTTTCTAATTCTTTAACTACTTACCTGCAACAGTTCCTTGATATGACAGTCTGGAAGACTCTTGAGCTTCGCTTTCAAGAATAGAACGCGGTAACGTTATTGGGCCCCGTTGACATCGCCATCTAAAACGATAGCCTCGCCTCGATTCTCGGTGGACACCTGAACCGTGCCACAAGGAAAGAAGCGTTCGCGTTGAATCGGTGGTTCCATACTCAGGTGGGGCAATTGCCTGCAAATTATGCAAGGCTAGATCCGCCGGCTACCTACAATATCCTTAACCTTAACCTTAGATTCCATACTATCCTACATATAATTCTGACCACAAGCCCACCTACGCACTGCCCACAACATCATAAATCTTTTTAGCGAGTGGCGAGTTCGAAACTACGCATTATAATGGCAACTCATGCGCATCCGATGCTGGTCAGTTTGTTGCTGCTGTTGCTGATAATGATAATCAACTAAGCCTGTGCACTTCAGATTTAGTTGACTTTAGAACAACGTCACTCGTTGCAAAAGTCACGTACCTGTTACGTATACGTTCACGTATACAAATGTTACGTATACGTTTGGACACGCAAATGTTACGTATACGTTTAGGACACGCACCGCACAACATGAGATTAACGTAATTCTTCTTATTGCACATAGCAGCTTAGAGCAGTGGCATGGCACTGCCGTAAAACACCTGTTTGCACCGTAAGAGTCTTGGGTGCGGAACCCACTGAAACTTAATTATTTATTATTCCGTTTTTTTCACCGATCTCGAATTTTCGCTTACTCACAACGGTAATTTTTTCGCTCACAAGCAATGAAGAGGACGTTGATACCATACCTTTCACGACAACGAAGTCTTTACCCTTGTCTCGTTCAAATGCGTACTATAGCTTTTGCTAGATTGATCACGATGCATCAGCGTGAATGCAAAAAAAACAAACAAATTTAGCCACACTCAATTTCGACATTGCTGCAATCACCTCCTCGATCGGCGCTATGTGCCTGCCCGATTTTGGCTCTAAGTAAATGACTCATAATCTCCCCCCCCCCCCCCAAAAAAAAAAAAAGAAACTCTTCTAGATTGTTTCGAGTCAGCACCACCTGCAAAGTCAATCCCGTTCCCGCGAGGCGTAAAGCGTTCGCAAATAGCGGCGGAACAGAAATTTGATGACATACCTCGCCGTCTCCTTCGTTATGCTTCATCCGGCATCACTTTTTTTTTACACTTTGCCAAACACCGCGCATATTTCGCGCCATAAACGGAACTCGGCAGAGCCACTTTTCATTACACTGAGTGCTTGTCGTTACCGCGACTTTCTCCTTACGTCGTCTTTACTCGGCTTGGAATGTGATATAGTCTCCGACACTTTCAAATCAAGCCAATTACCTCCAGGTGCAGTTGCAATAAAAAACATCTAAGCAAGACAATGTGAAAATGGGAGATCGTTTTTTTATGAAGGAATAATTCTGACGGTGTAACGCTAACACTAGTTTCTCCCTATGTGTTCCTTCTTGGGTGTCACTACACGCTCTCGTTACCTCGTTGCAGCCCCGGAAGTCGAAGGTACACCCACTCGCTTAGGGTACGTCTCATGAACTTTGCGTATATTAGCACGGTACATATAAGAAGGAAGCACGACACAAACGTGAAGAGAAAGGTAAATGCCTACTATTTTTTTTCTTCACGTCTGTGTTGCGTCTCTTTCTTATATTTACCGCGCTGATACAAGCTAAGTTCATGGTCGACCAACTCAACCGAGCTATACAACACTTCTGAGGGTATGTCTCACACTTCATTACAGCAAGGTGCATATGTATGGCTAGGGAAACTGAAAATTTTCGATAGATAGAGAGAAAGATGGAGGGGAAAGGCAGAGAGGTAAACCAAGCTTTGCCTCGATTGGCTACGCGCGGTTTGGGGAGGGGGAAAAGGCAATAAAATCCTTAGATTGTGTGCACTCAAAAGCCTCTGTTTGTTGAATAAAAAAAAAGAAACAGTAAACGGCCCACTACGCAAAAGTAGTCGACTACGAATGAAGAGGGGAACACACGGGCTAAAATCACCAATTATGGTTTGTTCACAAACGTAACCAATAAAAACATAGAAGGAATTCAAAGCAGAAGGGAAAAGGATGTAGATAGACCCATAATATATACGCCTGGTTTGTTGCCCTACACTAGCGGGACGGAAAAAAAAATGAGGTAGACAGGGGTAGGAAAGAGTAGTGCGGGAAGAGTAAATCATTGCATATAAAGAAGGAAAAGACACAAATAGACGGAATGAATTGGAGAAAGAGAAAGTAATAGAGAGAAAAACGACACAAAGAAACAAGAAGCAAGCGAACAATGAAGTGAAACGTAGAAAAAAAGAAAAGGGATGAAAAAATAAGAATAGAATGAGAAGGAGAGAAGGAGAGAAAGAGGTGAACAAATAGAGGGAGACAAAACGTAACAACTGAGAGAAAAAAGTTTCGGAGGGAGAAATAAAAAGAAAACTAAAGAGACTTTTGTTTTTTTTATTTTTCTTTATTTGTACCATTCAAGTGGAAAGGGGTAGCCATCGTCAAGTAATGGTGACAAAAACTCCTTCGTTTATTTTCTATTTCAATAAAAAAGGCCACCAAGCTCCACGCTATAGTGCGGTGCTGCCCACCAGCTGCGCTGTCTCTTTGGCGTAGTGCTTTCAGGGCAAGCTGCGTTAGTTGTTTTGTTTAGTGCACCGTACTCGATAAAGCCCGCGAAGTTTCACTTTGTGTGATGTCAGAGCGCACCAGATAATCGAAAGTGCCCGAACCCTTCTCTACGGCGCGTCTCACAATGACCTCGCTGTAATGGCCCGGAAAATCCCACAAATAATCGTTACGATGTCTTATGTATATGAAAGCGGCGAAATATACCTGGCCTCTTATAGAGCTTCCCAGCAGTAATTAAATTAGTGAGTATTGTAGGTGCTTCTCTTTTTCACTTTGCGTAACTCAGAAAAAAAGATGAAAAGTCGATGTCTGTGTGGAAGGCATGCTAAAGCTTTAAAAACCACATATTGGACCCACGAAGTCGATTGTTCAGGCGGTAAGTGGGTAGAGTAGGCTCTGCATGCTCACTTACAGCGCAAAGAGGAATAGGGCTCAGAACACCTTACTGCGATGTTTCCCCTGAGGCCTCTCATGAATCTTCAATGAAGCTGCGCTCCTAGCTAACGAATACCTCGCCGGCCAGATCTCATCATACATAACGCATTCAGGTTTATCATAACCGCGAGGTTTCGGCTAACAAGCCCACAGAGACAGTTATATTTTCATTCGGGTTCTGCTGAAATAATGATTGCGTACCACATTGACCTTTTAAAGGAGCAAGGTTGTAGTTTGCAAAGCTATATTTTATTCTTTGTATAAAAGAAGGCATTACAAGATAAACTCTGTTGGTAGCGTTATAGCAGGCGCAACGTATGAAACGACCTTATTTTTCTGAACTGGCGGTGAAGCCTTAGTCGAAAATTGATGCCACAGACAGACTGACTATTGCCATACTGCTCGGTACGTCGTCTCAGACGTAAGCTAGTTTATGCGTACCATATCAAAGGTTTGCGCCCGTCGGGATAAGAAGCCTGAGAATCGTCATTTTTTTTGTGTTTATATACTTGCAGCTGCCACTGTCCACTGTACTCTGTGAGGAAAAAACAAACAAACTGAGAACTCGTGGGAATGTAATAAGTCTAGAATGGCTTCTGTACTACACTACACTGATTAAAGAATAGGGAAGTTTGAAAGATAGAGAGTGAGAGAAAGAGGAAGAGGGGAAGATCGCGCGGCCACATGTGTTCCTCTCAGCGCCACTATTAGCCTCTAACTCTCGTTGCAAATCTGTCGTCTTAATTTCCCAACTGATTACGGCATACAGCGAATGCGGACAGTATGATTGGCTGAGTCTTCTTTAGACTGTGCAAATTTCCGCACTTAGAGACGGTTGAGATAGTAACGATGATAACAGTGCTTAAAGCAATACACAAAAGATGGTAGTGTTTGGTTGAGCTTTTCCAGTAGATAAGAAACAGCTTTAGAGATCTAAGCTACAGATTCCACTCGTCTACACTAGATCTTCATCAATAACGTTGCGACATAAGCTTTGAGATGAGGTGAAGAAATTCGCAAGCACAGGACAGGATTCATTGGCGTAATATACGAGAGGAGTTTACCCTGCAGTGCGCATAGTCAGGTCGATTATGACCATTATTATGACCGAGGCTATCTCCTGTACTGAATACATATGAGGATACATGAAGTTGGGCCGAGTCAACGGGAAAACCACAGGAAGTGTGCCGCAGTGATTCGCCCGTCTTCCAGCGTTTATCGCGTTCGCAGGTTAGCAAGCAACGGCGTTCCAAACATTGGGCCTGCTCAGCGTCCATATCGGGAATGGGAACCTTTGTTTGTTATGCAATGGCTCCCACTACCCTCCTCATTTTCCTTCTCCTCAACGTCACATTCCTCCTCCCTTGCATCCTCTCGCTACACAGTACTACACA
Source organism: Rhipicephalus microplus (assembly GCF_013339725.1). Lineage (NCBI taxonomy): Eukaryota > Metazoa > Arthropoda > Arachnida > Ixodida > Ixodidae > Rhipicephalus > Rhipicephalus microplus. Next base: position 100,394,327 of record NC_051175.1, on the reverse strand, counting down.
CGAATATTCATTGCGTTACCATCCCTCTCATTTTTATCATCACATCACTCCACCTCCTCGTTGCTACACCGCAGTGTACACATGGCTACGCATGCTTCACTCTCACATCACACATCACCCACACTTTCTTTTCCCGCCTCTTTGCTATATGCGAGCATGTTGTACACGGTTTCGACTGCGTGACGACAAGCAAGAAAATAAGATGGCACCATACGGTGACAACACAGTTTATTTCTCCTCCTCCCCTTCCTTCCTTCTTTTCCTCCTCTACACCATCACATCCGTCCTCCCACCCTATTTCTGTGCAGGCAACAGCTGTGCAGGCAACAGCTGTGCAGCACCATTTCCCACCCTATTTCTGTGCAGGCAACAGATCGGTGTTGTATACCGTTTTGCCTGCGCTACGCCCGAACAGCATGAGACAACGATAGACAGCATGCAACAGCTAATGGCAGTTTGCGTATCATACGACAGCATGCGATAGCAGATGACAGCCCGGACCCCTAATTTTTTTTTTAATCACTCGAGTACGCAACACAGACACAAATGGTGAAATTTCACGTTTGATTAGGCATCTGAAGCATTGCCATAAACATTCACTGGTGAACAGCAAGGGTCGTATCTGAAAAGCTGCATGTTCTCATACGAAACGAGCCGAAATACTTCGTACAAGCCTGTCCTGCGTGTCATTTTACTTGATCTCGGTTGACACACTTCATATCGCAACTGTCTTTCCGCGTACCTTTATATGTGGGTACCTTTATATCTTAGCGGAGCAATACAAGCTTTGGGCTGACGATGATTGGCACGTGGCAACAGTCTCTTCTTGAATGAAAGAAAGAAGTTGCCTGCTTGCCATGTTTTGTTTCCCGTCGAAAGGGACGCAGCAGATGTGATGACGTGAGGACAGAAAGAGACGAACGTTGTCACGCAAGCCAGCCGCTCTTGCTCGATTCTGACAGGTGCAGGTGGGCGTACTTGATGAGGTTTCCCGTGGCTGACATCGTCCAAGGCCGCTAACACTCGACTCTTTTTTTTGGAGCGTGGAGTGCTCTCCTTGACCACTTTTCTCCTGCAGCCATAAAAGAAATACAAAAGCGCCTGATTGCAACGTAAGGAAACAGGTGTGTGCGGCACTAGAAGCCTGCAAGAGCACCAAGGGTCTGTCGTGCATTCCTAAACACAATTCGAAGGCGACAGCCATCTTTTAAAAATGACGCTGTTTTCTTTTGCTTTTGAATACTTTAACGCAGAAATTTCGTTCGGTGTTTAATAAATACCATAACTTACTTTTGTAAACTACGTGCTAGAGAGTAATGAAAATTAGTGCTATACAATGTCAGCGCAAATATGGCTTTTCATACGTTCCTCACCACCACTGCACCAACACAAGTGACTAAAAAGAAGGACAAGAAAAAGATGAAGTTCGTATATCCACCTTCAGGTCACCGTAAAAGAAAAATCATAAAAGAGAGAGTGGATTTTTTCAGCACGAATATGTACTCTTAAGTGCGATCGTACACAGTACTAATAAGATATGTTGACAAATTTCGGATGAAGCCATTCGGCCGTGGCGTGCATGGGTGGGAAGAAGGTCACAAAAACCTAGTTTTCCCATGTGAAAAGAGAGAGCGGGAATGGGGAAAGCGTGCTTGGTTATCCGGTGATAGTATTACCTAAATATTTATTTATTAAGTATTATCACTACATAATTATTCGAATTTTCGTTCCTGTCCAGATGTTACACACGCGCGACATCTTCAAAAGTATTACCTAATTATCTGTGATGCCTCGACACAGAGAATCTCAATTAAGACAGCGAAATGAAAAAAGAAACAAGGTTACACGAGTAATAGCCGTAATTTCAAATGGAATGGCGGTGTTGGTATCGCACTGTGATTCCCCAATGGTTCTAAAAATTATTTAAATTTCACAGTGCATAAAACAGCTACAACCAGCTTCGTTCATAAAAATACAAGCTACTTCATTCCGCGTAACACTAGCAAACCCAAGTTAAATACCTCCCTGTATTTCACAGAGTTTCGTGCTCTAATGCCTAGAGGGCAATCTGGCGCTGCGATCGGGTACCTTCATGGAAATTATAGTAAGTACACGCTTCGGATTCAATAGGGTTAGCTGGTGAACTGCCTACAGACTTTTCCTGCAGTTTCAGCTACGTTATTCGTGCAGCGTGGGTAGTGGGGTGCGTTGAAAAGCACAGAAGCAGCGCCTTTGTTGTCCAAAGAGGTTGAAAACCACTAGGTCTAAGGTTTGCTGCGACGTTGGAGCCTTAATTGTCCTATTTAACAGCGTGAACGAAGCGGCGTCCACTCACCGCTGCGCATAGATGTAACATGTCATGCCCGTGCATGATATCTGATCGAGTTCATGTTTTTTCACGAGCGCGTCTTGCCTAAACTCGATTTAAATTGACAGCAAAACGATGACGAAGCTAGGTAGACGCACCGCCACGCGCTACTGATTCGACCTCAGAAGAAACCAAAGGTTCGTTGGGAGCAGACCACTTGGACTAGGCTTAGACAGACGCACTTAGCACCGCAAGAAGACGAAACTTGAAGTGTTTCTCACTTAAACTGTACTATATTTTCCATAAATATATAATGCGTACTTTGGAAAGAAAAACAAGCATGTTTGTTTTGAAGTATCAAAAATAATTTCAATAAATATTGACGCCAAATCTGGAACGCAATAGCAGAGCAATGCATACTCTAGTGGTTAAATTTGCCCCAGGTTTCACTTTTGCCACCATGTCACGAAAACTTCTTGCAATAAAGCTTGCGTACAAACAAATAAAGCAAGTTTAAATTAAATGCAAGTTCATACCATTTTGTTTTATACTCGGAAAAGGAGCGTCGCCAATCTCAAAAACGTAATCCAACCGAAGCAGATCCGAAGCCTGTACAGTCGTCGCTGAAGAAGCCTACGTAGACACTAGCGCCAGATTCTCGTCTGTCGGCATTATTGTATAAAACTCTATGCTGTATGTAGGCCAAAAAAATAAGTAACTTTTTTTCTTGTGTTTTAGTGAAGCACTGTAAGTCCTAAAAGACAGTTTGTAATGGTCTTACAAAATAAAGGCGTGGGTTTGGACGCATATCACTTTGTGAAAGTTATTGCGTTGCGTAGGCTATCGTTCACCTCCTTCGAATCCACAGCAGCAGCTTGCCCCAAGAGGGCAACAAGTGTGCACGCACCTGTATCTGCTTTTGGCCGCACTCTGGAGCTATTTCGTATGCACTCCTCTAATCAATCATCCGATCATCGAAATTTACACACTGACATATTATTTCTACTTTCGTGTCTCACACCATGGCACGCATGTGGCTTCAGAGGCACCACGGCACAACAGAATACCACATGAACTTCGTACCTCTAAGGGCAATAAGAGAGAGATAATAAGGATGAAATAAAGGCAGGGAGGTTAACCATGACTGAGCTTGGTAGGCTACATTGCATTGGGGAGAGGGTAAGGTGAATAAAAGTTTGAGAGAGAGAAAAAGAGAGAAATGTCATTCGTGCCGTTGACGAAACGGCAGTAATTAGCCAAGTAATTTATAGGTTCCCCAGTGTGGTTATTCGGCAGTGCGACATTGACTTACGCGTCATTTTTTTTTCTTTCTTTTCTGCATACCAAAGAAGCGCAATCCGCAAGCAGAACGACGCGCGGACACCTAGAAGCGTCCCGAAGAAAACATATTCATGGCACTCGATGACATTCACAGAGTCTTCTCCGTCACCAAAACAACTTTTCGACACGTACACTTTGCGTTCCGTGTTCGTCTGCGCGCGGCTAACACTTGCACTTGCCACGCCGATATCTGATTCCGAGAGTCTTCCGAGTCCGGAGGCCGATGGTGCGTTTACTGTCACCGATGATGCGTTCCCCTTCTTTAAAGTATGATATGGCACTCGCCTTCTTCCCGCCTCCCACTTCTTTGCCGCTCATCTCTCTACCTCAAAACTAGTTTCGCCCACATAACAACAACGAATGGTTCCCCCCCCCCTTTTTTTTTTGCAAAGTTTTGGTTTTATTTCAACTTCCAGCCTGGCGCTAGCATTTTCACGCCGTGTAGTGGCTTTCACGCCTCTGCGATTATTTTCCCTCACATCAGGATACAGAGATGTGTGCCCGAGCCTTCACACAACAAAACGGCCCATTTTCCCCTCGCCTGAGAACACTTAATCATGCCGTCGTCGGGAGGGCTTACATCTTGCAAAAAACGAACCATTTGAAGACAGAAAAAAAAAATGCATTGGAGATCAAGCTTAAAAATAAATTTTACTTGGTGTCTAGTTTTAAAATTATTTTTCCAACATCTTTTCACAACAGTAATTTTTGGTTAAGAAATACTATTTGCAGAGCTCTTAAGTTTTGTACAAAGGTAGCAACTGGCACATTAGAAAAGCTAGATTAAAATGGAAAGCGTGCAGCAAAAACAAAATTTCTTATAGGTTCTTACGTTTTCCGATTTATTGAAATTTTCAATTAGGAATTTTTCATACCCAAATCGCAATTACACCTACGCTATTATACTAGATCTCTTCACGTAAGTGCCACTGATTACTATATGTGAGAGACTCTTTTTTGCTTGTGTCCTTGGTTTCCTCATTGCAAAAATGCACAAACATTTCGCAAAGTTAGGGTCAATGTCTAACAATAAAAAACTAGCTCCTAAATTTCGAAAATTTCTCTTACTTTTTTGTACTTCGAAAACCTTATTTTGAGACAAATTAAAAAAACCAAGTCAAGGTAACCCCGCAATTTCTGTCAATGTGTCGAAGATAAAGGACCAAAAATTACTTTCGAAGCCACGAGTAGCAAAATTTGTTAAACATCCTTTACACTTTCCTTGATATCTTGTTTATTAGTTCTAAATGTTGTTTTGCCTAGTGAAAAAAGAAATGTCGGTCTGATCATTGCGAAATAGTGAAGCCACTTTATCATTACTTTTTTACGAAACGAATTGTCACCACAGCCTAATTTGTGTCTTTAGTATCGGCTGATGGCGTGTGTGAAAGTGCCGTGCTCTTGGGAGCAGCTTCTACGTCGCAACCCCACAGAGCTTGAGGCCGCACAAAACCTTTGCATCAATAGGGAATTCCCGCAGAGTAGATGTGTTTTTTTTCTCTCTTCAGAACACCTTCACCGCATGGGAATGTACATATTTTGCTTTTCTTATCACACCACAAAATGCAGTGCAATTGTGAGTGTTCCAAGGCTACATACAAGCAGCAGCAATAGCTAGACCTGCCCAAACACTCATCGTGACTAAACCATTCCAAAACTGTCCACCAACCTTTTAAACGTGTTAACGCTCACAAACATTCCCCTTTTTTCGCCAGCTATCCCCCATTGAAATAGACTAGACAACAGTATTGTGTGCTGTAACACCTTTCAAAGATTTATGAACATAATACAGTGCGTCCATTTCGAATTATGAGCTGTTTGACATTGTATCTTCTTTCTTGTTATTCCGTTCTGTATTTTCTTTCGATGCTTAGTATGTATTTTCTTGTCTCCACTCCTGCATGGGTCGTGAAAAGCCTGCAGTATGTTCAACTAAAAGTTAAAAAAAAGATGCAAACCCAAACATTCCCCGGAGAAGTGTGAGAGACTGCGAACTCCAGCCGGACCTGGTCGACCAGCGTCAACTCCTCACGCGAGCCCAGTGGAAGGGTCCAGGCCAGAGGGTTCTTGAAATAAAAGACACTCTCACCTTCACTAACAAGCTTCATGCAATACATTTATTCTCTCTATTGAAGGCAAAGCTTTGTTTTTTGTTTGTTTTTTGTCGAGCCATTTGTGTTCGAGATCCGTGGAAACGCTTGTGGGAATCGCAAATGGGTGCGCGTCCCAGACTTTGGGTAAATTCTTTTACTCACGACTGGTGCACTAATGTTGAAGGGAACGGTTAGCTTAACAAATAGGGTGCGCGTTATCACCATAGTCACCCCGCTGTTACGCGATACGTAGTGCTTATAAAAGCTGGTAGTTATACGTCAAGCTCAAAGCTTAGCGAAGCGTGCCTAAGGAAGAGTGATACAACCCAACGAAGCATCTTGAGTGAAGGCTTCATTGTAAACCTGTATATAGGAGCAGTATGGTCAGACTGTATGGTCAGACCGAGCAGAGTATCAGACCATCCTTCAAACTCAAACCTTAGAAAGTGTGCCTGATATAATGTGATATCATGAGCACTGATATAATGTATCCCAGACTTGCAAAACATTCAGGTGCGTCAGCCTGGCGAAGAAAACGACACCTGCTTCTAAGTTTATCGGTGTCCATGAAGCGGGGCTGGTTCAATTGTTTACATTGCAACTACGTTATTGTGACCTAAAAACGACGTGAACACTAAACAATATTCAAACGTCGTGAGAGTGACAGCGAAAATATCTTTTTTTTAATAGTCTCGGAAAAACATGAATGATGAATGAAGCCATAGGGCCCCCCATCCAATCGGTGGTTCCACCCAGCTACAGAACCAGGAGGCCGTGTCTCTTATCTTTTTTTTTTTGCAGGGCACACGAAAAAAGACAAATTAGAGCGCAGCTCCTTAAACGTATCCTAGGTGAAGCGACACAGCACAGGAGCTCGGTTTCTAAAGATCCGATTCAGAGGAATAAGGCGTTATTTGAACATTTTTTCTCGTTATACGCTTATTGATGCAAAATCAATTAATCAAGGATGAAGCGGGTGGTGAAGGTACCCGAGTCTCGACGCTTACAACCTGCGCAAAATCGGCTCTCGCTCTTTACGTGCATTTTTTTTTGTTCAAGGCTTATTTCAGACCACCCTAACAAATGCACCTCAAGGAACGCAGTCAGATAACTTCGTCCCATGAAATGCAAAAGACTCCAACTTAACTAAACTCAACACTACACTATCTGACTACCCTGCCCAAACATAATTAAACCAACCAAGCAACTAAAGTCCAGCAACATTCGTCGGCCGGTAAAAAGCTCATTCGTACAAGGTCATTAAATTGATCGTTTCAAGTTGTCGCCAGTGTCAGCTTGAGGTAAGGTGCTCTGCCTGTGTTGAACCACGCAACTTTGTCAGTAAAGCTTAGTTGCACGCGGTTTAGCGCATTGCTAATTGATTGATCCAGCGTTCCTGTTTTAGTTCACGAAGCGGAGTGCAGTTACACAGATGGATTGGAGTCACTGTCACGAAAGCGTGCTATTCATTTAAAAAAAAATGTTTTTCGACAATCACAGGATATAAGGCGCCATAAAAAAATGTGAGTCCCGGAAGTGCTTCGGTTCAAAAAGAAATAAAAATTGAATATTTTTAGAAAATTGCTGCGAGGGGCACAGTTTTACTGTCGTTGAACTTAAAGCTGAGCTCGCGCAAGATGAACTTATCTTCTTTATCTTTTCTAACTAAAACGCGCGATGTACATTTCTTTGTTCCTTCCGCGTTACGCTAAGGCTTTATCTGATTGTGCCGATGCAATTTAAAAGCGCGTACGGACAGCGTGGCGCTCGTAAAACTCGTTTCGCGCCGTTCTCTTCGGGTCGCGCGTCGTTTCATGTAATCCCGTTGAAAAACCGAGAAACGGCAAGCCTGCCAAGATCGCACGCTTGTCCCCGCCTTTGTTTTTTTCTTGTTTATATTTCTTCCGACCCACTTGTTTTCATGCGTTGTAGTCGTAAACGTCGGTTTTGCCGTGCATCGCAACGCATGAGCTCAAAAAAGTGTGACCCGGGTGAACTTACCGGTTACCGCGTGGTATAGCTAGCCCCGTTTATAAGTTAAGGAATACTTTCTCGTTTGATCGTGCAGGCGTTGCGCTGCGGTCAAAAAGGAGGGAAAGGGTTATCACACCCGGTTACAAAGCTTTCCTTGGAGCTCAATAAAAACACTCGTCGAGCGCGCTTGAAAGGTACGAAAAACACAAGACACTTTGTAAATGCATGAAAAACAGGCTATGTAAAATAGCCTGAAATAATTCATAAATAAGTATTTATAAATAACGAATGAATGGATGAGTGAATGAATGAGAGAGCCCCGCCGCGGTGGTCTAGTGGCTAAGGTACAAGGCTACTGACCCGCAGGTCGCCGGATCCAATTCCGGCTGCAGCGCCTGCATTTCCGATGGAGGCGGAAATGTTGTAGGCCCGTGTGCTCAGATTTGGGTCCACGTTAAAGAACCCATGGTGGTCGAAATTTCCCGAGCCCTCCACTATGGCGTCTCTCATAATCATATGGTGGTTTTTGGGACGTTAAATCACACCAATCAATCAATAAATCAATGAGAGAAACAAAACCTCATGAATGAACTACTCTAAATTTGAATACGCCATTTCATTATGTATTTAAATGACGACTGAACAATTCAGGTGCTAAAGATGGGGGGAATCTATTGAGACTTTTGAGTAATACGCACGACAATAGTACGATAGCCTCGGTTAGATAAAGAGCGAGTGCGGAAAGCCGCCCTGCTCTCATTAATTGCAGCAGTACGAGTATCATATACGGACAAGAGCGGCTGGCGTTAAGCTGTAACACCACAATTAAGCCACAAACCAGGATGGGCGATGAAAACGGATTCCCTACTCGAAGGTAGCTACGAGCTATGGATACCACGGAGGCAGATGTTGAAAGCGCTGATTGACGTTGCGGATTCTGTTCCGCTTTACCAGAACCACTCGCCAAGGAAAGAGACCCGGAAACAGGCCTCGGTCATCACGGCCTGTGCGTGTGTGGCAAACTATACGCCAATTGTGCACTTGTTATCTCTTTCTTTCTCTCTTTATTTTTTTCTGCCCCTTTCATAATACATCGTAGGCTATCGAATCGCTTACAACCTAATTAAGCTGCCCGATTTTCGCTTGCGCTTCTCTCACTCCATCCTACTTCCCGACAGGAAGCTTACAAGCCCCCATTTGCCATGCTTATTGGGCCCTTTCTCAGAGGCGAGGTCAAGTGTTGCGCTAGTAAACACGTCACTTACTTAAGTGAATGTTGGACACATTATACGGCTATCGCAACGGTGGTGTATATTCGTGGAGAATGTATGAGCGAGAAAGTGTCCACGCTAGGCGACTGATCACGTTTTCCTCCAACGGCATCACCGTGACACCACCGCTGCGAGGCGTGTTGATGCACGTGCCGTATCAAGCATAAGCAACGAAAGTGTTGTGTGCACAGGGGCCCGTAAAAAACAAAAAAAAACGAATCGATTCAGTGTTGCCGTGGTCACAAGCAGAAGGGTGATGAAACGATCGCGACGGATTGTGATTATACTACGCGCATTTTTTTTACCTCATCACGTAAACTGTGCAGAGCAATCGACCAGCTTGGCTGCGGTGCTGGAAATGAGTCGTCTGCTCCACTCGACGCCGGCGACATCGTCGAATCCTAAACAGGAACTGACGTCACGGCCACCTGTGCTTCCGGCCTCAGCTAGTGGCGCCACGAGCAGCGCGTGGTTGGAGCCGAAGACCGCGCGTGCCGAGTTTCGACGCCAATCTGGCTCCAGCGCCCCGTCTGGCGAACGGTGTCGGTCGCCTCCAAGTTTTTAGTTTTCTTTTTAAGTTCCGTTAAAGTTGACTCGCGGTAGCACCAATGCCGCTGCTATCGTAGATCTTAATTTCGTTCTATATTTTCTTTTTTGTTTTTATTCTCTTACGGAATGGCCGGCACAAGCCGCATGCTTTTGGTGTGCCGTTCGCATAGCGGTATTTGAATTCGAGTAATCGCCTGAGTTCAGGTAGTGCGCGTGAGTGAACGCAACTGTTCGGTGATCGGAAAGTAGCAGCTTTTTCAACTCTCTTATAGACTCTGACTCGCCACACATAGCCGACGAGACTCGTAGTTGATCAGGATTTGCACCGAGCTCGCACATTTTTTTTGTTGGCGCTGCGAACAAACTTTTGAAGAAAGTGTCGCGCCAAGCCGCACTCCACAGCAGCACAGACGACATCGCACGACCAAGACGAAATCATCATTGCCGTTTCAGTTCAAGACTGCTTACTTCGCTACTTGCTCCGAAGTGATCTGCGTTCATCCCCGATCACTGGAAAGGAAACGACACGCTTCTTAAATTGACATCCATCAGCCTGCTGTCTTCACTGTCAATCTCCAATCTGAAGACCACAGACCGGATTTCATTCGTCTTCTGATTCAATATTAAACGAACAGTGCGACTAAATAGTACCTCTCTGCGTGCTCTCAGTGGTAGTTCACCTAGAAAGACTTCTGGAATTGACTACGAAACTCAACCAGCCGTGGCATCAGGAAAAACTTCCCGCTGGACTAGGTGTACCAAATTCTTCGGATGTCCACGCAAAGCTAACAGTTGGTGGATCTGTGATTCCGGGATTAGTTCTTTTCGACAACTAGTTTGAAAGTGCTGGCGTTTGTGCCTCGAAAGTCGGCGGCAACGGTGCGCTATTTCTTCAGTTAGCCGCACGGTGTTGAAAGAGACGCTCTCCGAAACTCCAAGTGGCCCACCTGGTGTGCGCTGACGCGCTCGGCAAACTGCAAATCGACCTTCCAGTGGCCCTGAGGCTACTACGTCCGCATCGACCGGTGAGTGAATCGTTTATTCACGACGCTTGTCCACGCTACAACCGCGATGAGGTCCCGCATTGAAAATGAGTTAGCATCACCTCCCTTATTTCCTCGCTTCGCATGGTTTTTACTACTTATATCTCTTTTTTTAGCGTTCCCCAGCTGCTAAACGAGACAACAAGACACTTCTCATATTTTTTCTCGACGATCTCCCGGTTCAGAAGCACCTGTTACGGGGATATACGCGCGTGACAATAGTTGGAATACGCCGGGCTGTTTTGTGGAAGAGTGTGTTCTCCGTGAGGCAGGGTGGTTTCATTTGGATGAGACAATCTAGTGTTTAAAAAATAGACGTGATAGATTGGAGAGCTGGCAATGATTGCACTGCATGCATTCGTTTTTCAAATGTTCTCGCTCAATAACATGATTTATTAAGCAATCATCGGGAATAAGCCATTACGGCGTTTCGTGAGTATTAGGTTTCAAAAACTATGACATGACAACGATGGTAAGACATACTCTCGTT